>PVJN01021924.1:0-34120 GCA_004026805.1 Lasiurus borealis
ATGCCCATACCTGATTTTTTACAAAGCTATCACTGCCTAATAGGAATTTATCTTAATAACAGAAACAGTCAAAATCTCTTTTGATTAGCTCTCCTGTTTTCCAGGCATTACACAAAATGTAGTTATGGTCAAAGTCAATAGACCACATTTTAGGCTTTTTTTGTTGCGAGGATTTTGCATTGATTTTTAGAGAAAGGGGAGGGGAGGAGAGAGAAAGGAAGGGGAGGGGAGTGGAGGGGAAAAAGAGAAACAATTATAATAATCTGAATAAAGATTTATTTAAAAAAAAAAAAAAGGACTGTATACACAGCCCACAAAGGGGTGCACCAAGAGTGTCCACCTCAAGTAACTGGGGAGGCTGAGCCACTGAGCCCTATAGGACACCTAGCACACAAAGCCACTCTATCAACACAGGGAAGCAGCCAAAATGCGGAGACAAATAGGTCACAAATGAAAGAAATGGAGGAAAGCAAACGACTGGATTTAGAGTTCAAAACCACGGTTATAAAGTTTTTCAAAAATTTTTCTAGAAAAGGTCAATAAATTTAGCAAGACCCTCGAGGATATGAAAAAGAACTAACTAGAAATTAAACATACACTGACTGAAATAAAGAATAATATACAGAGATCCAAAAGCAGACTAGAGGATTGCAAGAATACAAAGAAGCAAAAAACACTCAACTGGGAAAAAAGGAAAAAAAAATCCAAAATTATGAAGATAGTGTAAGGAGCCTCTGGGGCAACTTCAAGTGTACCAACATCGGAATTATGGGATGCCAGAAGAGAGAGAGTAAGATACTGAAAACCTATTTGAAAAAATAATGACCAAAAACTACCCCCACCTGGTGAAAGAAATAGACTTACAAGTTCAGGAAGCACATAGAACCCCAAACAAAAGGAATCCAAAGAGAACAACACCAAGACACAACCTAATTAAAATGCCCACAGCAAAAGACAGAGAAAGAATATTAAAAGCAGCAAGAGAAAAACAGCTACCTACAAGGGAGCACCCATACGATTGTCAGCTGATTTCTCAACAGAAACTATGTAGGCCAATAGGGAGTAGCAAGAAATATTCAAAGTGATGAATAGCAAGAACCTACAACCAAGATTACTCTACCCAGTAAAGCTATCGCTCAGAATTAAAGGTCAGATAAGAAAAAGCTAAAGAGTTCATCACCCACCAAACCAGTATTATATGAAAGGTATTCTTTAAGAGGAGGAAGAAAAAGGTAAAAATAAAAATTATGAACAAGTGAACTTAAAAATCAAGTGAATAAAAAAATCTGATGAACAGAATAATCTGTTGAATATAATAGAATTAGGGGCATAGAAAGGGAGTGGACTGACAATTCTCGGGGAGAAAGGGATGTGGGAGTTTCGGGAAGAGACTGGACAAAAATCATACACCTATGGATGAAGACAGTAGAGGGGAGGGGTAAAGGTATAAGGTGAGTGGGAACTGGGTGGAGGGGAGCAATGGGGGGAAAAAGAAGAATAACTGTAATAATTTGAACAATAAAGATTTAATTTTCAAAATAATCACAGTCTGATATCTTCACACCCATTAGGATGGCCTATACTCAAAAACACAGGTAACAAGTGTTGGAACCTTCATATAATGCTGGTGGAAATGTAAAATGGTCAAAAAGTAAAATGGTGGCAGTCACTTTGAGTAACAATTTGGCAGTTCTCCAAAATGTTAAACACCAAGTTATCTCATAAAACCCAGCAACTGTACTCTGAGGTATATATCCAAGGGAGAAAAAAAATAATACATCCACACAGAAACGTTCATAGCATAATTATTCATAAGGCAAAAGGTCAAACAACCTAAATAACCACAAACTAGTGAATGAAAAAACAACACATGACACTTAGAATATTATTCAACAATTAAGAAAAAAAGTAGCCCTGGCAAGTATGGCTCAGTTGGTTGGGTGCACCAAAAGGTTGCTGGTTCAATTTGGATCAAGGCACATACCCGGATTGGGGGCTCCATCCCAAGTAGGGAGTGTTCAGGAGGCAGCCAATCAATGTTTCGCTCCCACATTGATATTTCTCTCTCCCTCTCCCTCTCCCTTCTTTCTCTAAAAAAAAAAATTAAAGTATATATTTTTAAGTAATACTAAAACATTACTACAGATGAACCTTGGAAACATTATGCAAAATGAGAGAAACCAGTGACAAAAGACTACATATTCTGTCTAGATGAAACCAGAGGCCTGGGGCATAAAATTGGTACACAGGGGAGGGGGGCCCTCAGCCAGGCCTGCGCCCTCAGGTGATGTCCGACTATGGGTTTGTGGGAGGCAACTGTCAGGGTGCTCGCCGGCCAGCCCTGCCCCCCGATCACCACCACTGGTCGCCTCCCTCTCAGGGGGCAGAGCGCATCATAGCGGCCAGTCGTTCCGCTGGTCATTCTGCCGGTCAGTCAATTTGCATATTAGGGTTTTATTATATAGGATGTTCAGAATAAATAAATCTATAGAGGCAGAAAGTAGATGAGCATTTTCTAGAGCAAAGAGAACTGGGGGAATGGGAAATCGAATAGGTTGTTTGGGGGAAGTGATGAAAATGTTCTAAAATTATGGTAATGGATGCAAATTCTGTGAATATACTCAAAAACACTATATTTGTACATTCTAAATGGATGGCTTGTACGATGTGTGAATTTTGCCTCACTAAAGCTGTTAAAAAATGTAATGGCTTGAAGTCGAATCTTCTCTTCTTAAATTCACTAAAAGCCCTCTAGAATCTGGATCCATTACCTTGAGTATTCTACCACAAGAATCCTCCCCTCCAGATACGGGGATCAGGATCCTCACAACCCAGCACATACCACGCATATCTAAAGCCCAAATCTTTGTTCCTGCTGATGACCCACTCAGTACAACCCACTCCCCTCTGCCCTTCCAAACTGACTAGAGTCTTAAACTCTTCATTTAATTTTTTATTTCAAATTGTTTCTCATATGCCATTTTCTAGGGCCTGCATAAAAGGAGTCCTTTTCCATCACGCTTTCGCTCTTACATTCCTCCACTCTATCTTTAAGGTTCAGTCCTTTCCATTCTCAATGGAAAAATACTATAGTCTACAAATATTTAGTAAATGGGAGGAAATTAGACTTTGGGTGGTGAGCACATAATATAGCAGTGATTTTCAACCCTTTGCATCTCACGGCACACATAAAGTATTAAAATTCTGCAGCACACCAAAAAATATATTTTTGCCGATCTGACAAAAAAAAAAATAGGTATAATTTTTACTCATTCACACAAGATGGCTTTTTGCTGTGTTTGCTGGCTGTTGTCATCTTTTAATTTGACAATCTAAGGGTAGAGAAGTCAGTGCTCCTGACTAAACAGACAGGTATTGCATGTTTTAAAAATTCTTGAAAATCGCTGCAACAGAGTATACAAATGTTGTACACGTGAAATTTATATAAGATTATTAACTAACGTTACCCCAATGTTTTTAATGTTCTTATTTATTTTAAAAAGAGGAAAAGGGAAAGAGAGAGAGGAGAAGGAAAGAAGGAGAGAGAGATATACATAAATATACCTCCTGAATGTCCCTTACTGGGAATTGAGCTACAACCCCTGAATGTGCCCTGACCGGCAACCTCTTGGTTCGCGGGACAATGCTCCACCAATGGAACCACGCCAGCCAGGCTACCCCCAAAACTGAATTCTTTAAAAACACTGTAGCCCTGGCTGGGTAGCTCAGTTGGTGAGAGCATTGTCTGCATACATCAAGGTCTCAGCACATACAGGAATCAACCAATGAATGCATAAGTAACTGGAACAACAAACTGATGTCTCCCCCTCTTTCTCCCCCTTAAAAAAAAATCAATTAAACAAATTGTTAAGTGTCATAAAAACTAACAAATTTCAAATGTACTTAAAATACTTTAAACTATCTCCAATTTAAGCTGAGGCTACACGAGAGTGAAAAACTCCTCGCTGGCAGCAAGCCAAAGAACGAGGAGTCATCTGAGAATTTAAAAGCAGCTTTGGATCCTGCAGTATTTAATGGATGCAAATCTCAGGTGCAGTTTATACATTGCTTGAAGGCATGCGCCTGCCTAATAACCGGGAAACAGTTGTTTTCATATTATATCAGTTAAAGTATTATTCCTAAAGTAAAAATAGAAGTTGTCTCATCGCACTTTATTCCAGAACCTGATTTTCCTCATTCTTCATAATGAACGAATAACTATGCCATCATCACCCCAGAACAAGCCAGCAGCTGACCGTGGTAACCTTACTGTCCCATCTCAAGCCAGCCCATTACAGACTACACAATCTTCAAGACTAGTCATGGAGGTGTTTATAGACCGTTGGCTGAATCTAACATTAGTAAGCCAAAAACCAGCTGCCCTCCCTCAGCACCTAAAACAATAAGCAGGACGTCTATAAATATTTTTTTGAATGAAATGTTAAGTTAGCATGCTTCTAATATCAGTAAGTCACCAAAGAAAAGTATCACTGACCATCACAAACTTGGAACTATAATGTTCAGAATCAGAAGCCATTATAATTCAAGAACGTCACGTGATAAACTGGTCTAACCCTTTCATTTTAGGGAAGGGAAAACTGATACCCAGAACACGTAGGTGACTTGCCCAAGGTAACACAGCTATTAGAATGGGAGACCAAACTCAAATCCAGATTTTTTTTACTCCAAATCAGGTAGACTTCTCAATACACCAAGCTAAATCTACTTATATTTCAAAGCTAGCAGGTACTCCTTCCAAGCCAAAGTCTAACAGCAGAAGGGCAAAGGAGTATTAAGAGATGAGTGGAAAAGAGACAAGGACAGGACCAGTCAGATCTGATATGGATCTTCTCAAATGCCTCAGATTATAATGCAGAAGAGACTTTGAATTTATAGCAACTATTTTGATTGACGTGTTCCCTGGTAACTCCTCTAGCTTTTCTGCTTCTAATAAAAACCTGAAACATGACTGATATTCATTTACTAAAGTCTTATGCAGCAGCAACAGTAATGAAACTGGGAAAAGTCAGCCCTAACCGGGTTAACTCAGTGGATAGAACATCAGCCTGCGGACTGAAAGATCCTGGGTTCGATTCCGGTCAAGGGCATGTGCCAAAGTTTGCGGGCTCCATCCCCAGTAGGGGGCGTGTAGGAGACAGCCAATCAATGATTCTCATCATTAATGTTGCTATCTCTCCCTCTTCCTTCCTCTTGAAATCAATAAAAATAGTCCTAATCGGTTTGGCTCAGTGGATAGAGCGTCGGCCTGCAGAAAGGTCCCAGGTTTGAGTCCAGTCAAGGGCATGTACTATATCTTGGTTGTGTGCAGGAGGCAGCTGATCAATGTTTCTCTCTCACTGATATTTCTAACTCTCTATCTCTCTCCCTTCCTCTCTGTAAAAAAAAAAAAAAAAAAAATCCATAAAAATATATTTTTCAATTAAAAAATAAATTGGGACAAGCCAGCAAACAGAGAAAGATAAGTAAACCTCAGGTAATGCTTACACATCCTCCTATTTTGGCTCAGTATTAACTTCTGGGAAGCCCAAATTCCAGGGCAGGCTCCTACCGCAGTTATCACTGTACTGTCATGATATTCTGTCTCCTCACCTGTCTGGACCAAGTTCTCTGAGGGCAAAGATTTTATCTTAGCTTTTCAATCCTTAGCCTTAACACTCAGTCTGGCACCCAGTAGACTCTGAATAAATGAATAAAAGTTGTCACTTAGGTTGTCACTTCAGTTGGCCTGCATACTGAAGGGTCTCGGGTTCGATTCTGGTCAAGGGCACGCCTTGGGTTGCAGGCACGTGCATGCAGGAGGCAACCAATAGCTGTTTCTGTCTCTCCTGCTCCCTTTCATTCTTTCTAAAAAAAATCGAGGGGAAAAATATTCTCCGGTGAGGATTAACAACAACAAAGTTGCCACTTATACTGAAGTCCAAATATAAATGGCTAAAATGTGCCAAACCTATTGATGAGTTAAAACAGATTTCAAGCATTTCTTAGCAGTAGACCCTTTTGTAAAAATCTTATCAGAAACTCGAATGTGGAAAAGCAACATAGTTGAAATTCTCAACGTGTCCGGAAACACCTCACTTTTAGATGAATAAGCCTAGGACAGGGAGTAGCAGCCCGAGAGGCAGGAGCCTAAGTGACTCAGGCATTTAACCAGCGTTCTTCCTGCGTTATCTCCGTCTTACACAGGTTCTCTCTTTCCTAAGAGAATCTGAGCGCAGACCCACCTTTGCTGATGGGGGGGCTCAGGCACAGACAGACTGCTGGTCACTACATGAGCTCCAGAGTGCCAGTTGCTAGTTATAAAGGTGTTTTGCTGGAGGCCTTGTCAACTTCTGAACAAGCAGAAACATGCGCTAAGTCTACAATGTGGAGGCCTATTCCTATACTTTAAGGCTCAGTAAAGATCATCTACTTGCCTAGTGTATGTGGCTATGAGCTAACTAAAACAGGTACAGTATCCCTGCAATCTGGATTACTCCATAGTTTCCTAACTGTATTACAGACCTTCCCCTATCAAATACGGGAAAGTATCTCTCCTCCCATCCCCACATGCGGACTTCGTAAGGAGTCGTGTGGCACAGCAGAAAGGATATTCATGTGCTTTGGAGGCAGTCATATCACAGTCTGCACTGCAGACCACCACTTACTAGATGGACAACAGTAGAAACGAGACTTAACTTCAGTTTTTTCATCTGTAAAATAAGTACCTATTTCATTAAGGTTCTTGTGAGAATTAAAATCATGCATGTCTGGCTCCTAGAACAGTAGGCACTTATTAAATGGATACTATTATTATTATTATTATTGAGATTTACCTTTGGTAGATAAAAAGAAGAAAGCAAACATTATTGGCTTCAGTCTATAAAATTGAAATATCAACACTGAAAACATTTTTAAAGATTATAATGCCAAAAAAAATTTAAAACCAAAGGAGAATATTTTAATATATATTTTTAAATATTTTATTTTATTGCTCTTAGAGAGAGGAAGGGAGAGTGGTAGAGAGATAGAAACATAGATGAAACAGAAATACCAATAGGCTGCCTTCTGCACACTCCCTACTGGGGAATGAGCCCAAATCTCAGGCATAAGCTCTGACCTCTGACCAGGAATCAAATGGGTGACCTCTCGGTTCATGGGTTGATGCTCAACCACTGAGCCACACTGGCCCCGTAGGAATACTTATTTTACATAAGACAAAATAGCTAAGGACATAGGTCATTTTCAGATCGCCACAGGCCTTTACCAAATTTAGTTCCTTCAAAGAACCCACTGCCCTGATTTTCTTAACCAAACTGGTTGCCCCAAAACAGTAATTAGACTCCCTAGAAGTGTCAGCAGCCCTGAAAAAAAATTACACTCTGCAGTCTTTCCATATAAATAGAGAGAACACTGTGTGTTCATAACAGACGGCAGAATTGTTCTATTAAGTCAGAACTATTTGGGCACCTGAATTCAAACTCATTTATCTTTACTTATCAGAAGGGTAAGCAATTTCTACCTAAAGGGCTAGGCTTTTAATAGAGTGGGGGCACAAAATAAAAACACCCTAAAATGTAAGAAAGGTTTTCTGTGCATGGACAGTTTTCTGTTGGAGGATGTCTATAAGCTCTCATCAAAATATCAAAGTTGTTAAGTATATGTATCAAAGTTGTTTGTTACCCAGAAAAGATTAAGACACATTCTTAAAATTCTCAGCAGAGCCTCTTGGAACCTCAGACTGGGAAGTTGGGGTGATCATATCTCAAGGCAAGTATTCTGAAGTGCCAATTTCGCAAACTATTCATATTGGATTACATTACGAAACCTCGAAGCATATTTCCCCCTTGCCATTAGCATTTTTCATATCGCTGTTTATCTTCTTTCACCCCCACCACTCCTGCCAGCCTTGCTTCTTAGCAGTCAGACCGGAAATGGCCCTTTGAGCCTCCATGCCATACTGATGCCTACCTTAAGCAGGTTCCAGTTTCTATTCACATCCACTATTGCTAATATTTCCCTTCATTTCTGACTTGTCACTCGAACACTAAGTACAAATAAAGAACACTTTGTCATGTGAATCCATTTCTAGCATTTTTACACACTTAAAATACTAGCTGAACGTACTGAATTCAAACACAACTACACTTGAATAGCTTGAGGAACTAGAGATTGAACTGTCATAGATGCCCGTGTCAAGGCACCTCATTTGGTTACAGTGTTATCCAGAGATGCCAAGGTCGCAGATAATCCCAGCCAAGCCACACTCAAGACTCAACCAGTGGCTGCATAAATAAGTGGCACAACAAATCAATGTTTCTCTGTCTGAAAATCAGTCAGTAAATCTGTATCTATAAAAGCCTAAGAGACTGTTAGGACCAGTTGACCAAACGACTGGTCACCATGATACGCAATGACCACCAGGGGGCAGATGCTTAATACAGGAGCTGTCCCCTGGTGGTCAGTGCACTCCCACAGCCAACCTCCAGTGGCGGGCCAGCCTCCCACAGTCCCCACTTGCCGGCTGGCCCAAATCGGCCCAGATTGCCAGCCCGGCAGAGGGACCCCACTCATGCACAAATCCATTCACCGGGCCTCTAGTGAAATACATAAAATGTCTTTAGCCATAGAAAGAGCAACTCCAGCTCTGTACACCAGTCTTGCTGTTTCAATGTATATCAACTTATCACACGATGGCCACTGTATGTCCATAACACACTCCCTCAGAGTAGACAAGCAAAATTGCTGTTTTAATTCATTTTTAACCAAATGCCCATTACCATTGATAACATTTCACCATTGGTACGTCCTAAAGAACTCTATAACGTATATTCCATTTACTATACAAACTTAAGATTTTAGTAATTGCAACTTTTCAGTGTGTAAGGCAAGCAGAAGATAATATGGTGGTGAAAGACATCAAGAGAATTAATTTTACCTTCAGTGACATAAACCTAAGTAAAAACTTTAAGTCACATACAACCATTGGAGATTACATCGTAAATTTATCCCCTTTAACAATCGCTGCAGTATTGGTAACTACTTTTACGGTGCAACCAACTCATAGCATTTTAAAGTCTGTCCTTTGCAAAATGAAGAGCAAAAAGCCTACTTGTAACATGTAAGTAACAGCCAAACAATGTCACCAAACCCACTAAGCACTGTGCATGCCTTTTTATCACTTTGTACATCAAGAACACAAACTGTGGACTTCCTTTCATTTGTTTACTTGCCAAAACAGCTCGGAGATGCAACTAAAAAATAATTTACTTGATCAGGCACTGTATAGATACTTACAACCCTACCCAAGACAAAAAAAAAAAAAAGGACAAATTATAAAGGAAATTAAACTCACAAACCATGACATATGTTTCAGACATCCAGCACTGAACTCCACCACCTTCAAGTACACAAATCAGCCAACACTTTTTCCTCCACAGGAACACCACTGGGGATATTCACATCAAAACCAGGTTTGCCACGAGTTAACAAACATACAGTATCGCTAGGCACCGTCATCGGTGAACAAATTCTTAATTGAACAGAACCATGCAGGATAAAAAAACATTATGAAATCAGTACACACATCACACTAGAACGGAATTTATCTTTCCTCTGACACACATTGCCTGGACTGAAAAATAAAATAAAATAAAATAAAAATGTGGACTACCAGGAGTATTTAAATAAAGACACTGGACAGGAACGAAAAGGATGACCTGAAATGACTTCGAGAAGATAACTTTCCCTTCTCCCGGTAATCGATACAGACGGGAATCAAACGACACTGTGAAATAATCTGTGGACCTCACAGCCGCTGTTAGCTGCTGCTTCTTCTTCACCCCGACACCCGGCTCACGCCCCCCATCCAAACACACGGGGACACACACAGGGGACACACACACAAACACACGGCGGCAGCACACCCAGTGTCCCGTGATTCTTCATGGACTTGCCCCAGGCCAGCGGGCGGACCGGCGGGTGCATGATGAAATGTCAATTCCCAGGTCGGTAACACCTCTCTAAACCCTCCGTGGAGTCCACGAACCCAACATTTTATCCTCACCAGCTAGCTTCCCACTAAAATACCGTCACCAAATCCTTCCAAGCCAGCCACCAAGGCCGCCCAAAGACACTGCCATCCAGAAAAATAACATGAAATTAAGACACAATCCCCAACGAGGCTTCACACCTGGTTCCCTCTGAGACCTCAGGCCTACGACAAGTACATTAAAGCCTTTTAGAAAAAAACAGCCAGCCCCACGCCAGCCTTCCAAGAAGTCAGACTTTTTTTTGGGGGGGGTGAAGGGTAATGTCAGTTAACTTCCTCTTCCTTTAAAAAAAAAAAAAGGTCAAAGACAGGGAAGCGTCCGGTGTAACATTTCCTCCCGAGATCACGTTCCACCACAAACCACATCACAACTCCCCCCGATCGCTTAAAAAAAATAAATTAAAAATAAAAAATTTAGCCAGAGGACAGAAATGTACATTTTCCAGTGTACATTTTTTTTTTTAAATCCAACTTACCTTAGAAGGGAGCTGATGGGTTTCCAACGGGAAATGTACCCATAAAGTTTAAATATGTACCAATAATAATAATAATAATAATAAATTAGGGAGCCCACCATGCCCCGCTGCAGGGGGAGCGGCTGAAGGGAAGGGAAGGGAGGAGGGGGAGGAGGAGGAGGAGGAGGAGGAAGAGGAGGAGGAGGGGGAGGAAAAGGAGGAGGAGGAGGAGGGTGTAGTCCCCACAACAATCAGAGCACAGCCCTCGCCTGCAGGGCTGATGCCGGGCACCGGCAGATTCTGCCGAATAAAGGGCCGGGGGGTCTTCGGGGCGCGGCGGGGAGGAGCGGGGAGGACCCCCCAGCTCTGCAAGCGAAGGGCTGCAGAAGCGCCAGGCCGAGCGGGGCTGGTTCCCCTCCCACCCGCCCCCCCGCTCCCCCAGAATGGCAGGAGATGGTCCCCGGGCCCCCCGCAGTCCTGCTGCTGCGGGAGCGCCCCCAAAGCTCCGGCCCAGCCCGGGGCGCGGTGGAGAGGAGCCGGCCCCGCGCCCCGGCCGCGCCGCGGCAGCCGGCGGGAGGGTCCCCGGAGCGAGGGTCCCCGGAGCGGCCGCCGCCCCCCTGCCCTGCGGCGCGGGGAGCCCGGCTGCGAGGCGAAAAGGATACTGTTGGGGCGCCTGGGTCTGGAGGGCCCTGATGTTCGGGTGAGGAGGGGCCGCCGCCGCCGCCGCCGCCGCTGCCGCCGCCGCTGCCGCCGCCGCCGCCGCCGCCGGGTGAGGAGGCGGTCCCGCTGCCGCCGCCGCCGCCGCCGCTCCGGTGCCGGGTCCGGTTCCTGCTGCAGCCGCTGAGCCTGATTTCAGAGCCGGTTTCTGCGGTAAACTCATGGCAAAGCGAAGCCACCAACCCCCCCAGAGCGGGACCAGGCGCGCCGGGGTGCAGGGGCCGGGGGCGGCGGGGGGGCGGGAGCGGGGCAGACCCGGGGAGGCGGCGGGAGCGGGGGGCCGGGGGGAGGCTGGGAGGAGGAGGAGGAGGAGGGGGCCGGGGCCGGTCACACACGCCCGCCGCCGCCGCCGCTGCCGCCGCCGCCGCCGCCGCCGCCGCCGCCGGCAGCAGCAGCCGCCCCGCGGGCCAGCACCACCGGCTGCCGGTCTCCGTGACAACGCGACCCCAGGGGGGGGGCCGGACCCGGCGGGGGCAGGAGGCGGAGAGACCGGACCTTTCACGGCAATATCCTCATGGGCCGGCGGCGGGGGGTCTCTGTCCCCCTCCCCGGGGGAAGCGGCGCCCTTCTCGGGAGCGGGGCTCAAGCGATGCTGGCGGATTTTCTTCACGCAACGAGCAGAGCATCCAACATGGCGCTACGGCCGCCTCCAGCAGTCCGGCAGGACGGCCGCTCGGCAGGCTTCGGGCCTTTCCGGAGCGGCTCGGGAAGCCGAGGGTGGGAGGCCCCTTCGGCTCTTTCCGGAGACGGGGAGCGGTCGGGACTCTCCGTCCGCGCTCGGGCGCGTCTTCGGCGCCGCTCGGGAGGGACTCGGGGGCTGGCTGGCGTCCTCGGGAAAGATCGGCGAGGGGGGCTTCCGAGGAGGCTCGCGGCCGCCGGGGTGCGGGCTGCAGGGAGAGACCCGAGGCGAGGGCTGGTCTGCGGGCGTCCGCTCCGGCCGCCCGGCCCCGAAGAACAATGGTAACTAACGGCCCTGGAGGAGCCTGCGGTCCGCGGAGCCCTGCCCGCCGGGGCGGCAGCCGTGAGGCCGGGAACCGGTTAGCGGGGGAGGAACCGCCGAACCGGAGGGAAACCGCTGGATAGAACCCAGGGCGGGCGCCCGGGAGCAGAGCGGGGCGCCCTCGCCGGCCCTGCGCGACGCAGTCCCGTCCATTGTGTCGACATGTCGCCCGCACATGCACTCAGAGGCCAGCGGGCCGGGCAGCCCCTTCCCCAGCGCACGGAGCCGGGGAGGAAACGGGACCGGCCCGAGGCCGCTCGGGCAGGAAAGGACAGCAGAGTCTGGATCTGAGTCCCTCTTTCGTCCGGGTGAACCTTGCTACCTCGCAGATCACCTGGCACCGGAGCCAGCCTGCCCTAGCTAGTCACAGGCCTTGCCCACCGGTTCCCTGCACGGATTCTTGCAGAGCCTGCCCCGATACTGGAGCAGCCAGTGGTCAGCTCCCCAGTGTCCTCTGCCTGGGTGACACTTTTTTAAAAAAATATATTTTATTGATGTTTTACAGAGAGGAAGGGAGAGGGATAGAGAGTCAGAAACATCAATGAGAGACATCGATCAGCCACCTCCTGCACGCCCCCTACTGGGGATGTGCCCGCAACCAAGGTGCATGCCCTTGACCGGAATCGAACCTGAGACCTTTCAGTCCGCAGGCCGAAGCTCTATCCACTGAGCCAAACCGGTTTGGGCTGGGTGACACTTTTGATAAGCTCCTTTTCTCCCCAGCTGGACCAACCGAGAGCACCCCACCCCCTCCCCCCACACTCCCCCAGCAGGGGTGTTGTCCTAGGCACAGCACCGTTTGGTGGCCAGGGATCACGTAGCAGTCAGTCAGGGGATGATGGTCACCAGGCCCCGAGCACTTCCTGTGTGTCCTCTCACACAGTCTTCGGAAATAGGCGATGCCTGTGTGCAAACGAAGACGCTCCGAGAGGCTCAGTGACACCACACAGGAGCTCAGGTGGACAAGAGACTTTCCCAGCATCACGTGGAGAGTGTAGGTGGCAAAATTAGAGTCCAGTTCTGACTCTTGCTATACCGCTTAACGCGGCCTTCCTTTTTAATTTTTTAAATATGATTTTATTGATTTCAGACAGGAAAGGAGGGGGGAGAGAGATAGAAATACCCATTGACTGCCTCCTGCGTGTCCCCAACTGGGGATGGAGCCCCGAAACCCTGGCATGTGCCCTGACCAGGATTCGAATCTCCTGGTGCATGGGTCCTTGATCCACACCAGCCGGGCCTTTTCAGTTTTTTTTTAAATTCAAATAAAGCTCTACGCATAATGGGTGCTTACTGTATTTTCTGGCGTATAAGACGACTTTTTAACCCAGGAAAATCTTCTCAAAAGTCGGGTGTTGTCTTATAGGGCAGGTATATCCCAAACGCTATATTTTAACTGGAAAAGTTGGGGATCGTCTTATACACCCAGTCGTCTCCCAGTTGAACCCCATTGCTCCCGCTGGGAGAAAGGAGCACCTGGAAGCAGATGATACCACTCCACCCCACCACCACCACCACCTCTTTCTGGAGAGGGTTCCAAAAGGAACCCCTTCTCCAGCCTGGAAGACGGGGAATTGCTTCAGACTCTGGAATCCTAAACCATTTGGATGTGTCCCTGATTGCCTACCATTTGCTGCTCTTCTCTCACCGCCTCCAGGGGAAATTCCCAACTGACCCTTCAGTTCCCAGGATTCTCCGTCCATGTTCCCGGGTCTGAGGCTTCCTTAGCCCAATCAAAACCTTCATGTTTACCTCACACCATCCCCTGACTTAAGTAGTACCAGGAAGGAATTTGGCTTCTCACTTACACTACGATGAAAACCGACTGACAATCGCTTATTTTTTTATTCTTTTCTGAACTAGTTACATGTCTTCACTTAATCCTGGTGATGACGGTGCCCTGTCTTTGGGGAGCACTTTATAAGCATGATTTCTCTTAAAATGGATCAACCTTGGACAAAATAACGTAAAAGCCCTTGGTAAGATTCTGGTCCCGAGTCATCAATGCAGGGAGGCTTAATAGAGGACAACAGATAGCGCTCTCCCCCTGAATGGCCCTGCTCGACACCCCCTCTCAGAGTACAGAGCAGTTACCTCTGCTACCCACCTACTGTTTGCCAGGTTACATCCGCTACACATTTGGTTTTGATTCTTTTGTTCCCATCAAGAACTCTTTAAGGTGTTATTCTATCCCATTTACAAATAAATAAACAAACAGGTTCACTGATACAAAGAAGTGACTTTTCTAGCTTCAGTGCAAATGCTGATACACCCAAGGCGCCTAATTTGCCACATCGCCTTCACCATAGCAACTAGAGGCACAGGTGACAAGCAGAGCCGAGCCCTAGCCGGTTTGGTGCAGTGGACAGAGTGTCAGCCTGCGGTCTGAAGGGTCCCAGGTTCGAGCCCGGTCAAGGGTACATACCTGGCTTCCAGGTTCTCTGTCCTTGGTTAGGGTGCATGAGGAGGCAACTGATAGATGTGTCTGTCTCTCTCACATCGATGTTCCTCTGAGGGTTGGTGGTCTGTTTGATGCTCCCATGTCTCTGGGTCTATTTTTGTTCATCCGTTGATGGGAACGTGGTCATTTTAAATATCCCCCATATCTGGCTCACAGTAAGTAGGATATGAAACTTGCTGAGGAGCAGAGGATTTCATGTGACCTTGAAAAAGTCCCAGGTCCCTCAGAGTCCAGACTTGACCTCACTGTTCAGGGAGCGAGAAGAGCGAGAGGACTCTGGAGGTGTGCAGCCCTCAGAGGTGTGCAGTACTTGGTTTTATTTTGTTTTTTTTAAGTCCTCACCCAAGGATATGTTTATTGATTTAAGGGAGAGGGGGGAAAGGGGAGAGAGAAAGAGAAACGTGAGAAAAATTGATCGGTTGCCTCCCATACTCCCCCTGACCCGGAATCGAACCCAAACCCTTTTTTTAAAAATATATATATTTTATTGATTGTTCACAGAGAGGAAGGGAGAGGGATAGAAAGTCAGAAACATCGATGAGAGAGAGACATAGATCAGTGGCCTCCTGTACACCCCACACTGGAGATGTGCCTGCAAGCAAGGTACATGCCCTTGACCAGAATCAAACCCAGGACCTTTCAATCCGCAGGCCGACGCTCTATCCACTGAGCCAAACCGTTCTCGGCGAACCCAAAACCTTTTGATGTATGGGTTCATCCACTGAGCCACCCGGCCAGAGCAGGGTGTTGTATCTTCGACCAGCCATCCACTGTTCCCAGGGCCCACCCCCCTGGCCCCCTCCCCCACCAACAAAGATACCTCTCTGTCCTCATTCAAAGAGCTGCAGACAGGTGAAGGTTCAGTTGGTACATCTCCTTGTGGCTGTAGGAAGGTGCTTTGCTTACATGTGGCCACGTGGGCTCATGGCTCTGTTTCTCTGTGTAAAATAGAGATTAGGCTGGTTTGGCTCAGTGGAAGGATTGCGGGTTGGATTCCGGTCAAGGGCACAGAGGTTGGTGGCAGGCTCTGATCCCTCGCCCCCATCAGGCACGTGCTGAAGGCAATCATTAGATGTGTCTCTCTCTCTGTCTCTCCCCCTCCCTTCCACTCGCTCTAAAAATCAATGGAAAAAAATATCCTCTGTGCCTCTAGTTGCTAGGTTGAAGGTGATGTGGCAAATTAGCCAGGTGGTCAGAAGCACAGGTGACACCCTGGATTTAGAGCTGAACCTTTAACCAAAGGCTCAATTTTAACAAAAAAATTTCATAATTATTTGTTAAATAATTCTGTTCCCCATAATTATTTACATTAATTAAACGTGTCCTTTGTGATTTTAAGACTTTCGAAATATTTTTGCAACCTGGAATTCTCGGCCCCCTTCATTTTTCCTCCTCCTCAGGGGGCACTGGCCTTCTAGCATAAGGACAAGCCGTGTTATGCCAACAGAAGCCATCTTAGTGGGCATGAGGGTGTGTCTAAGATGCTCCACTATGAGACATGGAAACATCCCCCAGGCTTGATCTCGGTAGAGTTGGGCATGGACCTTGGTGGCCCAAGATCTAGACTCCAGATGGGAGGCCATCGGGGTTTAAGAAACAAAAAGAAGAGGAAAAAGTACTAATGAAGGAGAAGCCAGAGGGCACCCATCTAAAGGAGACATGGCCCTAGCTGGTTTGGCTCAGGGGATAGAGCAGCGGCCTGTGGAATGAATGGTCCTGGATTCAATTCTGGTCAAGGTCATATGTCGGGGTTGCAGGCTTGATCCCCCAGTAGGGGGTGTGCAGGAAGCAGCCAATCAGTGATTCTCTCATCACTGATGTTTCTATCTATCCCTCTCCCTTCCTCTCTGAAATCAATAAAAATATTTTTTAAAACAATAAGAAAATAAAAAGATTTTTTTAAAAAATAAATAAATAAAGTAGATGTAGACAGAAGAGAAAGAGAGAAGCCCCGATGGGAAAAGTAAAGACATATCCTACCGCTCTACCCGGTTTGGCTCTGTGAATAGAGTGTCGGCCTGCGAACTGAAGGGTCCCAGGTTCGATTCCAGTCGGAGGCACATGCCCGGGTTGTGGACTCAATCCCCAGTGGGGGACCTGCAGGAGGCAGCCGATCCATGATTCTCTCTCACTATGGATGTTTCTATCTCTTACTTCCCTCTTCCTTCCTCTCTGAAACCAATAAAATATATTTTTTTTAAAAAAAATATCCAGCCGAGACCGGTTTGGCTCAGTGGATAGAGCCTCAGCCTGCAGACTGAAAGGTCCCAGGTTCGATTCCAAGTCAAGGGCATGTACCTTGGTTGCGGGCACATCCCCAGTAGGGGGCGTGCAGGAGGCGGCTGATCGATGTTTCTCTCTCATCGATGTTTCTGACTTTCTATCCCTCTCCCTTCTTCTCTGTAAAAAATCAATAAAATATATATACTTTAAAAAAAGAAATATCCGACCCCATCCCTGTACTGCAAGATGCTCCTCACGGGCCAGGCTCTTCAGGATGGAGCTGGGCCTTCCCCAAACCACTGAGTCCAGTGGCTGGTGGGGTGGTTCTTTTCAAAGGTGGTAAACCTGAGGAGCGAGCTGGAGTCTAGTATGATCAACCTTCTAGAATGTCTCCCAGCTCCCTGGGCCGTTTGCAGGATGCAGGTAGGAGGTCCACCTCAACAGGATTCGAGCAAAGCGCAGGAGCGCATGGTAGAGTCTCCAGGCCCAGGGCATAGGGAGCCCCTCCGCAAAGAGCATTACACCCCTCTTCCCTCCAAGGGAGGGCGGCCCCTTCGCTACTTCGCTGCCTCGGTCACTTCTCCTGGGCCAAACTGTCCTGCCCCGTTGCCCACAGGGTGAGTAACGGCTCTCCCTTTCTCCGCTACTGCCCGAGGTGACCACCGCCCTCACCAGCGCCGCTCTGGCTGCCGATCACCAAGGTGCTACAATAGCCCAAGCTGGTTTGGTTCAGTGGATGGAGCGTCAGCCTGTGGACTGAGGGGTCCCAGGTTCGATTCCGATCAAGGGCATGTACCTCGGTTTCAGGCACAACCCCAGTGGGGGGTATGCAGGAGGCAGCTAATCGATGTTTTTCTCTCATCAATGTTTCTGACTCTATCCCTCTCCCTTTCTCTCTGTAAAATATCAATAAAATATATATTTTTTAAAAAAGATGCTGCCGAGACCGGTTTGGCTCAGTGAATAGAGCGTCAGCTTTCGGACTGAAGGATCCCAGGTTCGATTCCGGTCAAGAGCATGTACCTTGCTTGCGGGTACATCTCCACTGTGGGGGGTGCAGGAGGCAGCTGATCGATGTCTCTCTCTCATCGATGTTTCTGACTTTCTATCTCTCTCCCTTCCTCTCTGTAAAAAATCAATACAATAAAAAAAAAAAGAGAGAGATGCTGTAATAGCATCTAGCCAGGACTGAAGATGGCAGAGGGACGGACCTTACCCAGGTTAGGGATAAAACCCAGAAATAGGAAAGGATTCTCTCAAGGTCAGACAGCAGGTGGGCGGGACTGAAATTCCTGACCTGCCTTCACTGCTGGCAGTGTGTTCTCTGTCTGATGGCCTTTGCCCGATAGGAAGAAGGCTGCCACCCCCTTCAGGATTGGCCCTTCCTCCCCTGCCTGGCGCCCTCTGGGGTCACAGCCAGTCTCACAAGTCACTTACCAAGCACTGATGGAGTGACAGCCCTGTGCGGGGCGGGTCCTGGAGAGGAAGCTGAGACCACATCTGATGGGGAGGAGAGGTGGGCAACAGGGCCTTCAAGATAAGTGCTTCCTGTAAATTTGTTGTTGTTGTTAACCCTCACTGAGGGTATTTTTCCATTGATTTATAGAGCGAGTGCAAGGGGGAGGGGGCAGAGAGAGAGAGACACATCGATCGATTGCCTCCCGCACGCGCCTGATGGGGGCTAGGGATCCGGGCCTGCCACCAACCTATGGGCCCTTGACCGGAATCCAACTGGCAATCCTTCCACTGAGCCAAACCAGCCAGGGTTCCCCGTAATTATCTACATTAAAAAGTTAAGATCTTGCCGAAACTGGTTTGGCTCAGTGGATAGAGCGTCGGTCTGCAGACTGAAGGGTCCCAGGTTTGATTCCGGTCAAGGGCATGTACCTTGGTTGCGGGCACATCCGCAGTAGGGAGCGTGCAAGAGGCAGCTGATCGATGCTTCTCTCTCATCTATGTTTCTTACTCTCTATCCTTATTCTCTGTTAAAAAAAAAAAAAATCAATAAAAATTTATTTTTTAAAAAAGTTAAGATCATGTCACACCTGGGCTGAGTCCTCTACTGTCTCTCCTCAGTTGGAATAGAACGTGTCTTTTGTCATTTTAACGGGGTGACTTGGAGAATCTGTAGGTCCTGCGGGGGAAGGAGGGGTGTATATATGTGGGGGTATTGACCTGAGGACCCAATCACGTGACTGATTACAGGGAACGTTCAGTCCCACTCGTTAACCTATGGGAAGGGAAGGGAAGGAAAGAGAAAGGGAAAGGAAAGGAGAAAGGAAGGGAAGGGAAGGGAAAGGGAAGGGAAAGGAAAAAGGAAGGGAAGGGAAAGGGTAGAGAAGGGAAGGGAAGGGAGAAGGGAAGGGAAGAGGGAAGGGAAGGGAAGGGAAAGGAGAAGGGAAGAGAAGGGAGAAGGGAAGAGAAGGGAGAAGGGAAGGGAAGGGAAGGGAGAAGGGAAGGGAAAGGAGAAGGGAAGGGAAGGGAGAAGGGAAAGGAGAAGGGAAGGGAAGGGAGAAGGGAAGGGAAGGGAAGGAGAGGGAAAGGAAGGGAATGGAAGGGGGCTGGAGATGGAGTGAGTTCAGTCTCTCTTGGCCAATGATGTCAGCAAGCAGAACGATGTCATGAAGCCTCCATAAACCCCGAGAGGACAGCCTCTGAGAGCTTCCTGGTCCCTGGAAGGGCGCGAAAGCTCTGTCCCTTCCCCTGCACCTTGTCCTAGGAGTTGCCTGCATCTGGCTGTTCCTGAGTCACCTCCTTTTGCAGGAAACCTGGGGCCCAGTCAGTAACGTGTTTCTTTGAGTTCTGTGAGCCACTCTAGCCAATTAACCAAACCCAGGGAGGGGGTGTGGGCAGCTCTAATCTGCAGCTGTTGGTCAGGAACACAGGTGACACCCGGACTTTGGGCTGCGCCTCACCCAGTGAGATCTGACGCTCCCCTTCAGGTGGGTTGTGTCTGAACTGAGCAAAACTGCAGGATATTCAGCAAATGTCTGAGAATCTCGTGGTGACGTTGGAAATGCACACAAATCGGAATGCTCAGTGACTGTTGGTTGACGGACGGAACACAAGATGAATAAGACCCTGGGTGCACAGGTCCTGGGGGGACTAGAGAGGATGGAGCACCGTTACCAAGTTCTGACTCCTCAGAACCCCAACCTCTGACCCATCGTGGGCAGAATGAGCCTGTTCTTCAAGGTGAACACCATTGCCAATGCCTGTTTGGAAAGCAGAGTGAATTCCATCTGGTGTGTCCATCCATCGTCAGGACACTGCTCTGCTCTCAGCTGGTCAGTTCTTTTTTTTTTTAATTTTTAAATATATTTTATTGATTTTTTTACAGAGAGGAAGGGAGAGGGATAGAGAGTTAAAACATCGATGAGAGAGAGACATCGATCAGCTGCCTTCTATATACCCCTCACTGGGGATGTGTCCACAACCAACATACATGGCCTTGACCGGAATCGAACCTGGGACCCTTCAGTCCACAGGCCGATGCTCTATTCACTGAGCCAAACCGGTTTCGGCTCAGCTGGTCAGTTCTGAACAAAAAAATGAGCAGCGTTTTCCCAGAAAGGGGAAGGGAGACCCAGGGAGTCATCCCCGGAAGCCCTGGGGACAAACAGACCCGGATCCTGATCCCAACTCTGCACCTTTTATTTATTTATTTATTTGTTTGTTTGTTTATTTGTTTATTTTTTTTAAAAAAATATATTTTATTGATTTTTTACAGAGAGGCAGGGAGAGAGATAGAAAGTCAGAAACATCGATGAGAGAGAGACATCGATCAACTGCCTCCTGTACGTCACCTACTGGGGATGTGCCCGCAAGCAAGGTACATGCCCCCAACTGGAATTGAACCCAGGACCTTTCAGTCCGCAAGCCGATGCTCTATCCACTGAGCCAAACCAGTCTCGGCTCTGCCCCTTTTTAAAAAATTGTCGTAATATTGCCGAAACCTGTTTACAGAGAGGGAATCCTCAATTGATTTTTAAAATATATTCTTTAAAAAAATTGTAGTAACTTAAACACAACATCAATTTGAGCGCTCTAACCATTTGTTGTTATTAATCCTCGCCAAGGATATTTTTTTCCATTGATTTTTAGAAGTGCGAGAGGAGAGAAAAAGAGAGAGAGAAACATGGATGTGAGAGAGACACATGGGTTGGTTGCCTTCCACACAAACTTGCAACCCGGGTACATGCCCTTGACCAGGAGTCAAACCCGCAACTCTTCATGCTCAGGCCGATGCTCTAACCACTTAGCAACACCAGCCAGAGCCGCTCTAACCATTTTTTTTAAGTATATTTTATTGATTTTTTTACAGAGAGGAAGGGAGAGGGATAGAGAGTTAGAAACATCACAACCAAGGTACATACCCCTGACCGGAATCGAACCTGAGACCTTTCAGTCTGTAGGCCGATGCTCTATCCACTGAGCCAAACCGGTTAGGGCCATTTTTATCATTTTTAAGCGTGTGATTAAGTGGCATTCACGCTGTGGGGCAGGCATCCCCACTGCGCCTCTCCAGAACTGTTTCAGCACCCCGAACTGGAACTGTCCCCATGACAGCAACTCCTGTGCCCGCCTCAGCCCTGACAGCCACCATTGTCCTCTCTGTCTCTGTGAACCTAATTACGCTATGTACCTCACCTAATGGAATACAATGCTTGTCCTTTTATGTATGGCTTATTTCGCTTACATCGTGTTTTTTTTTATTTGTTTGTTGTTGTATTTTTAAATATATATTTATTGATTTCAGAGAGGGAAGGAGAGGGAGTGATAGAAACATCAATGATAAGAGGGAATCGTTGCCCCAGCCTAGCTGGTTTGGCTCAGTGGATAAAGCGCCAGCCTGCGGACTAAAGGGTCCCAGGTTCGATTCCGGTCAAGGGCACCTGCCCAGGTTATGGGCTCGATCCCCAGTGTGAGGCATGCCAGAGGCAGCCAATCAACGATTCTATCTTATTAGTGATATTTCTATCTCTTTCTCCTCTCCCTTCCTCTCTAAAATCAATAAAAATACAATAAAAATATATTTTAAAAAGAGAAAGAGAGAGAGAGAATCATTGATCAGCTGCCCCCTGCACGCCCTCTTCTGGGGATCGAGCCCAAAACCTGGGCAGGTGCCCTTGACCAAAATTGAACTCTGGACCCTTCAGTCTGCAGGCCAGTTCTCTATGAACTGAACCAAACCAGCTAGGGCTAGCATAATGTTCTTAAGGTTAGTTCACCTTGGTATGAATCAGAACTTAATTCCTTTTATATTTTATTTTATTTTATTGATTTTGGAGAGGAAGGGAGAGGGAGAGATAGAAACATCCATGATAAGAGAGAACCATGGATCGGCTGCCTTCTGTACGCCCCCTACTGGAGATGGAGCCCACAACCCAGGCATGTGCCCTGACCAGGAATCAAACCTGTGACCTTCTGGTTCATAGTCAATGCTCAACCATTGAGCCTGGCTTAGTTCCTTTTTAAGACTGAATAATAACTCATCGAATAGATATGCCACATCTTATTTATCCATTCACATAGCAATGGACATCCGAATTCTTTCTATCTTCTGGCTGCTATGCACATGGGCGTTCAAGTCTCTGTTCGAGTTCCTAGAAGTGGAATTGCTGGGTCATGTGGTAATGCTCTAACTTTTTTAGGGCCTGCCATACTGTTTTCACAATGGCTGCAACATTTTATTTATTTTATTTTTATTTTTTTAAGGGAAAAACCCAGGATGATGGCTAATGAGCTCTTTTTTAAAAAAATATATTTTATTGATTTCTTACAGAGAGGAAAGGAGAGGGTTAGAGAGTTAGAAACATCCATGAGAGAGAGAGACATCGATCAGCTGCCTGCTGCACGCACCCTACTGGGGATGTGCCTGCAACCAAGGTACATGCCCCCGACTGGAATCGAACCTGGGATCTTTCAGTTCGAGGCTGACGCTCTATTCACTGAGCCAAACCGGTTTTGGCTGGCTGCACCATTTTACACCCGCCCTGCTCCCCAGCAATGCACAAAGGTTCCTGTTTCTCCACATTCTTACCAACACTTGTTTTTCCTACCCTCCCTCCCTCCCTTCTTTCTTCCTTCCCTCCCTCCCTCCCTTCCTCCCTTCCTTCTTCCTTCTCTCCCTCCCTCCTTCCTTCCCTCCTTTCCTTCTTTCCTCCCTTCCTCCCTTCCTCCCTTCCTCCCTTCCTTTTTCCCCCCTTCCTCCCTTTCTGTAGTAGCCATCCTAACGTGTTTGAAACGGTACAGCGTTGTGCAGTTTTGATTTGCATTTCCCTAACGATTAGCATCTTTTCAGGACCTTATTGAGCATCTGAGACCCTCTTTAGAGAAATGTCTATCCAAGTCCATTGCACCTCGGTTTTTTACTTTTGTGCAGCTGTAGACGTTTCCAACTTGGCCACTTTTAACTGTGTACCGTGAGCAAGTTACGTATGTACCTTGAGCCTCAGTTTCCCCAACTCTAAGATACAATTTTTAAAAAGCCTATTCACTCCTCCTTCCTAGAGCTGCTGTGAGGATTCCATAAACTAGCAAACAGAAACCACTGTTAGCGTGTCTGGCTGATAAACAAAAACAATAGCTGAGATGTACTGAGCACCCACTATGTGCCAGGCATTGGGCAAAGCCCTTTGCACCCAATAACTCATTTAATCCGCAGAACACCCCTCTGGAGCTCTGAGCACTACTACTGTCTGCACATAAGAGATGAATCAGCCGAAACCTGTTTGGCTCAGTGGATAGAGCTTCAGACTGTGGACTGAGAAGTCCCAGGTTCGATCCTGTTCAAGGGCATATATCTTGGTTGCGGGCACATCCCCAGTAGGGGGGGTGCAGGAGGCGGCTGATCGATGTTTCTAACTCTCTATCCCTCTCTCTCATTGATATTTCTAACTCTATCCCTCCCCCTTCCTCTCTATAAAATATCAATAAAATATATATTTTTTAAAAGAGGTGAATCATAAGAGGACTTCCTCCCTTGTCTGACTAATCCCCTAACTTGTTCCGGAGGTGGCTGCTGGGCCTGGGGACAAGACAGCCTTTGACCTTGCCTGCCCCGCCTTCTTAGCACAGCCCCCTGCCCCCCAGCTCTACGGAGACCCGCCTGCTCTGCCCCTGGCTGCCCCAGGGACGGCTCTCTCCCGCCAGCACTCGCTACGCCACTTCCCCTCTTGAATCTGGGAACCACATCCCTCTCCCGTGGGTGGCCCGGCCTCCCCCGGGCCCCTTTCCCGCCTGATGCCAGGGACCCTCCTGCCGAGCCGCTGCCTGGGGAGAGTGCTGCGTGATCTCCCCCTCCCAGGGCCGGGAGGAAGCTGGGTTCCAGATGCGCACAGCTGGCGCCTGGCCCCGCTGGCTCCCACGATCTCCGATCTCCGTGGGAGCCTGGCCCGGCCCGGCCTGCCACCTGGAAGGAGGTGGAGGCGCTGCTCTGGCCGCCTTTCCCACCGGCGGGCGGCGGGCGATGGAAATAGCCGCGGTTTGGAACTCATTCGCAGGTGAACGCTTCCAGCTTCCCGGTCTGGCGACGTGCCCGTTTCCCCCCCACCCTCTCCTCCGCTTGAACTGACAACCTGAAGAGGCTTGGTTTTCACCCTCAGGCAGGTTAAGTACCCCGTCTCCCCTAAAATGAGACACCCCCGAAAATAAGACCCGCTTCCAGTTTTGCCTCTCGCTGTAGTATAAGGCATCCCCCCGAAAATAAGGCCTCCCTGATAATAAGGCCTCCCCTGAACATAAGGCCTCCCCCGAATAGAAGGCCCCCGAAGCTACCATCAGGTATCTGACTCCTGATTTAAAGAGACCTCGCACGGCCTGAACAGCTCCGGCTGCGCTGCGGCCAATCAGTGAGCTGGTTTGTGATGACTACTACCGCAGTACCGTAGACAGGTCATATATTTCCTTTTTTTGTTGTTGTTCAACAATAAATGTGTACCGTATTCTTCTTCATGGAGAAATAAGATATCCCCTGAAAATAAGACCTAGCGCATCTTTGGGAGCAAAAATTAATGTAAGACACTGTCTTATTTTCAGGGAAACCGTAGGGACAGTCTCTGCACCTCAGTTCCCTCCACTTCCCCACGGACACGCACCCCAAAGGCCAAGCACGTTCGTGTCTCCACATCCTTCCAAACACCCTTCCCTGCACGTGGAGGGCATGGCCTAGGAAGCTCCCATGTATCCTTCCAAACCCAGCTCAGCATCATTTTAGGAGACACACATTCCTGGATTCCCTGCCTCATCCCCCGGATTTATTTATTTGTTTTTAATATATTTTGATTGATTTAACAGAGGAAGGGAGGGGGAGAGAGAGAGAAACATCAACAATGACAGAGAATCACTGATCGGCTGCCTCCTGCACGCCCCACACTGGGGATGGAGCCCACAACCCGGGCATGTGCCCCGACCAGGAGTCAAACTGTGACCTCCTGGTTCACAGGTCCACACTGCCCACGGAGACACGCCAGCAGGCAGGTCCCCAGATTTAGTCGCTGCCTGCCTTCCGCTTCTTTCACACTGGGACATTATTTCCTGTAATTCTGTCACTGCCCTCAGAGGGGCTTCCGTAGCCCTGTCCCTGGCACACAGTACCTATCCAACACACATTTGCGTACTGACCGCTTCGAAGCGGCTGGAAATGACTCGGAGCGAGTTTTACCACTCGCTCTCTGAACAGAAAGGAAATAAAAACCACTTTCTTTTTTTAAAATATATTTTATTGATTTTCTACAGAGAGGAAGGGAGAGAAAGTCAGAAACATCGATGAGAGAGAGACATCGATCAGCCGCCTCCTGCACGCCCCCCATTGGAGATGTGTCCGCAAGCAAGGTACATGCCCTTGACTGGAATCGAACCTGGGACCTTTCAGTCCGCAGGCTGACACTCTATCCACTGAGCCAAACCAGTCTCGGCTAGAAACCACTTTCATTGCGTGCCCTGGCATGGCTGACTTTCAGCTTTGGCCCAAAACATTACGTTATATGCTTGGCCTTCTCCAGACTGCATGTCAAAAAGTCCCCCCTCACCGAAACCGGTGTGGTTCAGTGGATAGAGCATCGGCCTGCGGACTGAAAGGTCCCACGTTCAGTTCCGGTCAAGGGCATGTATGTTGGTTGCAGGCACATCCCCAGTAGGGGGCGTTCAGGAGGCGGCTGATCAATGTCTCTGTCTCATTGATGTTTCTCTCTATCCCTATCCCTTCCTCTCTGTAAAAAAAAATCAATAAAATATATTTTAAAAAAAGAAGGCCCCCCCCCTTAAATAAATGTAAACACCCACATCAGGCCCGTGGCTTCCTGCAGGTCCACATTTGTGCTCACGATGCCGTGGCTGTTTCCTGCTGGACAGGAAGCTCCGGATGGCAGGGACCGGGCACGGTCACTGCTGCATGTCCAGCGCCCACCCTGAGCCTGGCACCCAGGAGGCGCCCTGTAAATGGTGGAGGGAGGGGTGGTGATTGAGTTCTGAGGGTGACCCTGCTCCGGGAGACGTGGGGAGCAGCCTCTGTTGGGGGGAGTGGATCCTCCATCACAGGAGTCTCCCCGCTCCCAGGAGGAACGCAGGCGAGAAGGGCCCGGGGCAGCGCGGCTCCGCTCCCACCGCCTGGGCCTTGACTTCCGTCCTCGGGGGAAGCGGTGGGAGGGGTTCCCATGTCCCAGCAGGGCTGTGGGTGGACGGCCCTGGCCACACAGGAGGTCATCAGCGGTGAGTGGGTGTTCTTCCCTCTCTCGTCAACTCTTTTTTTTTTTTTTAACATATTTTATTGATTTTTTACAGAGAGGAAGGGAGAGGGACAGAGTTAGAAACATCGATGAGAGAGACATGGATCAGCCGCCTCCTGCACGCCCCCCACTGGGGATGTGCCCGCAACCAAGGTACATGCCCTTGACCGGAATCGAACCTGGGACCCTTCAGTTCGCAGGCTGACGCTTTATTCACTGAGCCAAACCAGTTTTGGCTCTCATCAACTCTTTTTTAAAAAAAAATATATTTTTTATTGATTTTTCACAAAGAGGAAGGGAGAGAGATAGAGAGCTAGGAACATCGATGAGAGAGAAACATTGATCAGCTGCCTCCTGCACGCCCCCTACTGGGGATGTGCCCACAACCAAGGTACGCGCCCCTGACTGGAATCAAACCTGGGACCCTGCAGTCCGCAGGCTGACGCTCCTCAATCCACTGAGCCACACCGGTTTCGGCTCTCGTCAACTCTTCTCTCTCACACACCTGACCCTCTCTGTGGAGCCGCACACACGTGGGACTAATTCACGGGCCAGAAAAACACGGTGGTTAAGAGCTCAGGCTCCGAAACCAGGATCCCCGGGTCCAGATCTCAGGTCACTCGCTGTGTGGTCTTGAGCAGACACTGAACCTCTCTGTTCTCAAAGCGAAGGCACTCTGTCCATAGATTCTATCTGGCCACCCTCAGAGCCGCGCACGAGTGGGTCTGCCACCGTGATTTGGGGTTGGTGGAGACTTGAATTCCTGGCCTGCCATTCCTGGCGGCCCTTCACCCCAGCTCCTGGCCTGGACATGAGCGGAAGCCGGCTGCTGAAGGGGTCCAGGGGCACAAGGCCGTGGGGAAGGCCCGGCTCTGGAGTCAGGCCCCACCCGGGTTTGGATCTCCGCTCGGGCACCTCCTGGCCTGCCCACTGTCCCCCCGCCGTCCCTGTTTCCTGTGAAGAGCCATGTGGGTGTGTTTTAGAGCAGCGGTTCTCAACCTGTGGGTCGCGACCCCTTTGGGGTCGAATGACCCTTTCATAGGGGTCGCCTAAGACCCTCGGAAAAGCAGATATTTACATCACGATGCATAACAGTAGCAACATTTCATGGTTGGGGGTCACCACCACGTGAGGAACTGTATGCAAGGGTCTCGGCCCTAGGAAGGTTGAGAACCACTGTGTTAGAGGGTGGGTTCGAGGATGACAGGAGAGGACAGATGCAGAGCACCCGGATGGAGCCAGGCCCCGAGTCGCTGCCCGGGGAATAGCGAGTCCCCTGCCTCCCTCGCGCTGGCATCCTGCCCCCTCCCCGCCCTGGCACTGCCCACCCGGTCCCAGAGCTGCTGCCGCAGCTGTCAGCGCTGAAAATACCCTCGCTGGCTGCTGCTGTCTGTTCATCCAACTCTTCCCCAAAGCCTTATGGGTTCCTAAATCCGGGTTTTAAAAAAAGACCAAAAAAAAGCCCCAAGCTGGCCCATCCACATTGCTCGCTGGCAAGCGTCCCGGCGACTCTGACTCTGCCAGTCACCGCGCCTGACACGCGGCCCCCCGTCACATCCACTCACAGCCGACAGGATCAGGAGGAACACGGCAGCCACGATCAAAGGGGCAGCCGAGGCTGGGGGCACCTCTCCCGCCCGCAGGACTGGGCACACAAAGGTGCGTGCAGGGGGTGTCCCCGCCGAGCCCCCGCCCGCCCAGGCATCCCTCGCCGCCAGAGACACCAGACACGGTTCCCATGACAACGCTGCCGCCAGTGTTATATATAAACGTGTGTGTGTGTGTACACGGCCACCCGGAGACGCACAGGAATAAACTCTTGGCACATTTTAATTTTACTGTATTTTTTCTGTTCCCAACATGAACTAACCCTCGAGGATGGGTGGCTGGGAGAGAGGACAAAGCAGGCTTTGTACCCACCCGCCTGCCACGGTCCGGCCCCGGGGACGGGCACCTGTTTGGTTTCCTGCACCTGGAACCCTGGAGTGGATGGTCTTTAAATGATTGTTGCACGAGTGAATGCACGAGTGAATGCACGATGGATGAACGGGAGGAAGAAAGGGAGGGGGAGGTACGGGGGAGGGAGGTAGAGGCAGCCTGGAGTGTCCCCGCTGGAATGGCTCCTCATGAGGATCCGATCTAACCTGACCCCCTTGTTTTCGAACCTGCGGCTCAGAAAAGGGAAGCAATCTTTGCCAAACGTCGCAAAAAGAATCCCAGGCCTGGAGGTCCCTTAAGTCAGCACTTACCGATGTGAGTCAGGTTTTTCCCTGAATCACAAACACCCGTGAAGCCGTTTATGTTGTGCCAGAAGTTACAGGCCTTCTCTTCATTAGCAGCCGTCACCAGGTGTATGAGGATTTTCACTGAACAGAGATGGACACCGGGGCCAGGGGTCGAACCTGGGCCTCAGACACCAAGCTCTGAGCCCCCGGGATACCCAGCCTCTCCCTGACCTGGGGGCCCCGGGCCTGGGTCCGATGCAGGAGCAAAAGGGGAAAGAGTGGTAAGAATGGTGAGCTCCATCTTGCAGAGATGGGGCTCGAACAGGTGAAGAAACTCAGGTGCATCAGGGAGCTGTGGGGAAGGGACTGGAACTCACCTTTCAGGCTGCCAGTGCAGGATTTCTTCACGGTTACACACCGCCTTCTAACCAAACCCCGAAGGAACTGAGGCGGCCTCCGGTCAGCCCGGGAACTGGGCGAGGGGACTGCCCCGGGGCGGCCGTGAGCCCAGAATTCAGTCCCCGGGAAGCGGACTTGGGGCCGATTGCAAGCGTCTCTTTAGGGCTTTGCGCCCTCTGGTGGTCATATCTGAAAATTACCGACCTGCTGGAACTACAGGCAAACTACCGCCCTAGTCTGTGTTTTTGCTCTCTGTGCTGGGGAAGGAAATGGAAATGGTACATGGGGGTCCCCCTCCCCACTTCTCCTTCTCCCCCACTGCCATGCAGGCTCCCTGCTGCCCCGGATGTACCATGCTCCCCTTTTTTTCTGCGTCCTGACTGATCTTACTTCCACTCCAGCCCTCCTGCAATCCATTACTCTGCACAGGCAGCAGAATCTCTTTTTTAAAAACCCAAAGCGGGCCGACACCGGTTTGGCTCAGTGGATGGAGCGTTGGCCTGCGGACTGAAAGGTCCCAGGTTCGATTCCGGTCAAGGGCATGTACCTTGGTTGCAGGGACATGCCCAGTAGGGGGCGTGCAGGAGGCGGCTGATCGATGTCTCTCTCTCATCCATGTTTCTGACTTTCTATCCCTTTCCCTTCCTCTCTGTAAAAAATCAATAAAATATACCTTAAAAATAAATAAATAAATAAATACAAACCCAAAGCTGACCAATGTCACTTCCCAGCTTATACTCACCAATGGCTTCCCATTAATTTGAGGATAAAGCCAAGTCAGTCCTCCTTATGGCCCAAAGGACGCTGCCAGTGGCCACTGCCCGCCTCTCTGTCTGTGTCTCTGCCCTCCTCTCCCTCACCTCCCTCACCTCCAGCCTCACTGACCTGCCAGTTGCTGGTTTATATGTTCAAGCTTCTCCCTAACCCAGCCGTCCCTGACACACGCTGCTTCCTTTGCTGGGTGGCTCTCCCCTGCCCTTCACTTGGCAAATTCCTGCTCAGTCTTCAGGCCTCAGCTCAAGGGCGTTTCCTCAGTGACACCTTTGTATTTCCCTGCGCTTCTGGGTGTGGGGTGCTCTTTACAATTAAATTTCTTGACCTTAATGCTATATTGCCAACACCTAGCATAGTTCCTAACACATAGTAGGTTCTCAACTTTAAAAACACACACACTTTCATTGAGGAAAGGAGAGAGAGAGAGAGAGAGAGAGAGAGAGAAACATCGATGATGAGAATCATCTACCTTTTGCACACCCCACTCTGGGGATCAAGTCCATAACCCCTGACCAGGAATGGAACTGTGACTTCATGGTTCCGAGATCCATGCTCAATCCCTGAGCCGTGCCAGCTGGGCCTGTTTTATTTTCAATGTCCAATTATAGTGCATTTGGTAGGAGAACATTGCTTTTACATGGTGGGACCTGCTAATGTTTTCTTCGTGTCCGAATATATTACCAATTTTTGTCCTGAAGTTTTCTTCAGCTTTATGCTTGATTTTTTTTTTTTTGAGGGAGAATTTTTATCAGTTGAGATGCTCTGAGTTGCATTTCTTTTCTTTTCTAACAGATGTTTTGAATGCATGTGATCTGCCTTTTCTGGTTCCATTCATTCACGGACAAGAGTTCCCACACACAGATCAACCAAAGGACCTGTATGCATGCATATAAACCTAACCCATGGACACAGACACCAGGGGGATGAAGGCATGAGTGGGTGTGTGAGGGGGGGACAATAGGGAGATAAAGACACACGTGTAATACCTTAATCGATAAAGAAAAAGAAAAAAAAACCTCCCCACACAAGTGCGCCCTCTGCTGTCCTTCTGGCTGTTCCTCGTGAATGGCGGAGAGGGGAGGTGGGAAATTGGCTTTTGTTAGTTTTTTAGGATTCTTAACTTTCACTACCTCATCTACAAGGATATCATCTTAACACTTAAAACTGGTTCTCCCCAAAAATCAAGGCTTGTCCAAGGCTCTGCCTGTCCACACTTTCCAGATTCTTCCATGTTGCTGGGGCTGCTGGTAGCTACTATGGCCCACCCGTGTTCACTGTTTCAGCCTTTGGTGCTGGACAGCCTGAGAGTGATTTAATCCATGCCCATCCGAAATCGCCACAACCCTTTTCCAGTTTTCACAAGTTTTTATTTATTTATTTTTATTTTTAAAAAATATATTTTATTGATTTCTCACAGAGAGGAAGGAAGAGGGATAGAGAGCTAGAAACATAGATGAGAGAGAGACATCGATCAGCCACCTCCTGCACGCCCCCTACTGAGGATGTGCCCCAACCAGGATACATGCCCTTGACCGGAATCAAACCTGGGACCTTTCAGTCTGCAGGCCGGCGCTCTATCCACTGAGCCAAACCGGTTTTGGCCACAAGGTCTCTTTTAAATACACATACACACATATGTGTACATATATATGAGTGTGTGTGTGTGTGTGTATTATTGATTTCAGACAGGAAGGGAGAGAAACATCAAGCAATGATGAGAGAAAATCACTGATTGGCTGCCTCCTGCATGCCCTCCACTGGAAATCGAGCCTGCAACTCAGACATGTGCCCTGACGGGAAATCAAGCCATGGATTTACATCAACAAAGTGAGGAAATAAAACCACACATGAACCTGAAGTAGAGAAATAACTCAAATGCTCAGAGAGGGATGGGGAGGAGGCTTAAGAGAAAGGGGGATGGCAGGGGGCGGGGGTAAAGAGTCAAGAAATTAGGAAGAGCACTTTCCTCCCGGCATGGACATCCCCGTAAATGCCCTTTAAATGCAACAAACTGCCAGTATGGCCCCGGCAGTGGGTGGCAGTGCCTGCTTTCCTCAGCACCACAATATCCAATTCCACCATTTTTGCCGATCTGATGGGTGAACACTATTACCTCATCGTGGTTTTAATTAAATTGCTCATATTATTAGTGAGGTCACCTTTCTGAAATTGGTCTTTTTGCATTTCTTCTTCTCAGGATCATCTTGTTTAAATATTTTGCTCTCTCTTTCACAGGTATTAAAATGTAATTTTTCCCTTTCATTTATATTTTGTTAAAGACAGGGTTGCCTATCCATAGTTTTAACATATTCTGTGATACTGATTACAGTTATTCATATGGAAAGTAGTACAATCTTCTATACTAATAAAAAGGTAATATGCTAAACTGGGAGACCTTCTGGACAAAGCCACGGTGGCGGGGCTGAGGCCAGATAGTTAGGGGTGATCAGGCCAGGAGAGGAAGGCAGTTGGGGGTGATCAGGCTGGTGGGGAGGGCAGTTGGGGGTGATCAGGCTGGCAGGGAGGGCAGTTGGAGGCAACCAGTTTGGCAGGCAGAGTGGTTAGGGGCGATTAGGTAGGCAGGCAGATGAGCGGTTAGGAGCCAGCGGTCCTAGATTGCAAGAGGGATGTCTGACTGCTGGTTTAGGCCCGATCCCACAGAGATCGCCACACTCATAGGGATCGGGCCTGAACCGGCAGTCGGACATCCCCCGAGGGGTCCCAGATTGGAGAGGGTGCAGCCTGGGCTGAGGGACACCCCCTGCCATGCACGAGTTTCATGCACCGGGCCTCTAGTCATTAATAAATGACACAAGGATTTCACACACCCAGAACTGTAACCTCCTTTTGCCTCACCCTGTATGTCCTGAGACTTCTACGGTCTCCACACGGCTAATTCCCGAGGACACGGAGACTTTATTGTGAAAAATGTGTGTGAGAACTGTGTGGGGGAGGCGGGACTCTTTTATTTTTCCCACGGGGAGAGCCTAACACCACTCCTTTAATGGTCTTTCATTTCTCAGCTGATGCGGAGGGCTCCCTCCATCCCACACAAACACAGGGGATTGTTTCTGGTTCTCTAATCTGTGCCAGCTGTTCCGTGTCTCCGCTCGCACGCCAGCGCCCGCGACTCTTCTCCCTGCAGCTTCAGCCTGGTGTGGGAAGGCCAGCTCCCTCAGTGTCTTTTTCTTTCTTTCTTTCTTTTTTAAAATATATTTTATTGATTTTTCACAGAGAGGAAGGGAAAGGGATAGAAAGCCAGAAACATCGATGAGAGAGAGACATCAATCAGCCGCCTCCTGCATGCCCCCTACTGAGGATGTGCCTGCAAGCAAGGTACATGCCCCCGACTGGAATCGAACCTGGGACCTTTCAGTCCGCAGGCCGACGCTCTATTCACTGAGCCAAACCGGTTTCGGCTATGGGAGGTGATGTATTTGTGACAGGGAACCTTCCCATCCACGATCGGGGTATTCGTCTCACTTATTCGGGTTCTCTTTAACGTTCTCAAGGTTTACAGTTTTCTGTGTCAAGGTCTCACCCATTTCTCCATGGAGTAATCATTGTGCCCAATTTCTTTCATGTTTAGAGCCCTCTCTGGTCTCTCCCTCCCTCCTTCCGCAGCTCCTCCACCTGACAGTGCCTCCCTCGGCTGACCCCTCTGCTTACGGTCACTGTTCACTGTGACAGGTTGCACACGTTTCCCAGTGGTTCCCAAGTTGCATCTTACAAGTGTTTCCCTTTTTTTTTTTTAATATATCTTATTGATTTTTTAGAGAGGAAGGGAGAGGGATAGAAAATTAGAAACATCGATGAGAAAGAGACATCGATCAGCCGCCTCCTGCACGCCCCCTACTGGGGATGTGCCCACAACCAGGGTACATGCCCTTGACAGGAATCGAACCTGGGACCTTTCAGTCCGCAGCCGACGCTCTAGCCACTGAGCCAGATGGGTTTCAGCTGTTTCCCATTCTTAACGGCAGGGTAAACCCCCAGGGCCAGGCGGGTTTTCCTTTGGCTGGAGGAGAAGACGGGCATGAGTTGTGGGAAGGTTTACCGCTCACAGGTGGGGGTGGGGAGGGGGAGGAGG
>PVJN01021925.1:0-34049 GCA_004026805.1 Lasiurus borealis
ACTGGCATAAGTTGAAAACATTTAATTTCAGATTTGGACTATTTCACATAGCAGATCTTATTCTTTAAAATAGAAATTTCCCTTTATGTTAATTAAATTAGGATTATTGTGAAAGATAAGGTTTATTGATTTCACAAAGTAGATTGGAAAGAAATCTCATTTTTCTAGGTATTAACAAAATCAGTATTGCGCTGGAGAGAGCCGCATTTCAGGAGTCAGGGTTTGTATGGTCTGGCCTCTGTTTAGAGTCACCTTTTGGAAACCAAAAGTAGTTGCAACTTGTTTAGTGACATTAAAACTTTCTATTACAAAATAGTGTTTAGCCATAATTAACCTGTCTGGAATTTTTCTTTCTTTCTGGTACCACTAAGCTGCAGTACTTTCACATTGCATCTGCTTTGGTAGAATCAGTAGTAAGCTGTTTATGAACTGAAACTTGCCATTAGTTGCTCAGAAACTGTATTTTCTTAGAGGCATACAGCATGCAGAAAAAGGTATCATTTGAGATGCACAAATGCTTATCCTATCTAATAAAAGAGTAATATTGCTGAAAGTATTACATAACCTCTCCCAGCCCGCTATTGTCTGTGTCCATGTGTTATGCATATATGCATAAATTCTTTGATCTTTTTATACCCATCCACCCCTGACTTCCCTCTGAGATTCATCAGTCTATTCCATGCTTCGATCTCTGGATCTGTTTTGTTCAACAGTTGTATTTTGTTCATTAGATTCCACATATGAGTGAGATCATATGATACTTATCTTTCTCTGACTGGCTTATTTAGCATAGCATAATACTCTCCAGGTCCCTCCATGCTGTCTTAAAGGGTAAGAGATCCTTCTTTTTTTAAAAAAAAAAGTATATTTTATTGTTGTTTTTTTTGTTTTGTTTTGTTTTTTTTACAGAGAGGAAGGGACAGGGAAAAGTCAGAAACATTAATGAGAGAGAAACATCGATCAGCTACCTCTTGCATACCTCCTACCCACAACCAAGGTACATGCCCTTGACCAGAATAAAACTTTGGAACTTTCAGTCTACAGGCTGACGCTCTATCCATTGAGCCAAACCTGTTAGGGCAGAGATCCTTCTTTTTTACTGCTGCATAGTATTCCATTGTGTATATGGTGTGTATATGTACCACAACTTTTTTATCCACTCATCTACTTATGGGCACTTGAGCTATTTCCAGATCTTAGTTATTGTAAATTGGGCTGCTATGAATGTAGAGGTGCATACATAATGTCCGTTAGGTATTTCTTAGGATATATTCTTAGAAGTGAGATCACTAGGTTAAATGGCAGTTCCATGTTTAACTTTATGAGGAAACTTCCGACTGTTTTCCATAATGGCTGCATCAGTCTGCATTCCCACAAGCAATGTACTAGGGTTTCCTTTTCTCCACATCCTTATCAACACTTGTCATATGTTGATTTGTTGGTGGTAACGATACCTCATTGTCCTTTTAATTTACATCTCTCTGATGATCAGTGACTTAGAGCATTTTTTCATGTCTCTTAGCTTTCTATATGTCCACTTTGGAGAAGTGTCTATATAGGTCCTTTGCCCATTTTTTAATTGGATTGTTTGTCTTTTATTAGGTTGTATGCGTTCCTTATATATTTTGGATATTAACCCTTTATCAGATGTATCATTGCCAAATGTTTTCTCATACAGTGGGTTCCCTTTTCATTTTGTTGATACTGTCTTTTACTATGCAGAAGATTTTTATTTTGATGTAGGCCCAAACATATTGCTATGAGAAACGTCTGAGATTTTGCTGCCCATGTTTCTTCTAGAATTTTTGCACGACTTACATTTGTCTTTTATCCATTTTGATTTTATTTTTGTGTATGATGTAAGTTGGTGGTCTAGTTTCTTTTTGTGCATTTATCCAATTTTCCCAACACCCTTTATTCAAAAAACTGTCTTGACTCATTGTATGTTCTTCCTTCCTTTGTCAAATATTAATTGAGCATAATGGTTTGGGTTGATTTTTGTGTTCTCTGTTCTGTTCCATTGCTCTATATACCTATTCTTGTGCCAATACCAGGTTGTTTCAATTATAAATGGCTTCATAGTATAAATTGATAATCTAGTATTGTGATCTCTCTAACTTTGTTGTTCTTTCTCAAGATTGCGGTGGCTATTCAGGGTCTTTTAGTTCCATATAAATTTTTGGAGTATTTGTTCTTTATCTTTGAAATAGGCCATTAATAGGGATTGCATTGAATCTATAGCTTGCTTTGGGCAGTATGGACATTTTAATAATGTTTATTCTACCAATCTGTGAACACCATATATTCTTCCACTTGTTTATATCCTCATCTATCACTTTTTTTTAACGTCCTGTAATTTTCTGAGTACAAATCTTTTATCTCCTTGATTAAGTTCATTCCTAATTAATACTTTGTAAGTTTAAATCAGCTTCTAACTTTTCAGCCTTTGAACTTTTAATGTCATGAAGTATCTCTGAGAGTTCCTTTAACCTGAAATTTTTTGCCTGTGTCACTTTCCTTAGGACCGTCTTCATCACAATCACTTTTCTTCTTTGTGTGGATAAGCTCACCTTCACCCAGTTCCTTGGGCTGCATATCTTGAGTCTCTTGAATGGCAGCAGGGTCACTGTTATCACCATCAGCTCTTTTCTTCTTCATCATTTTAAAAAATATCTTCACCCAAGGACATACTTAGAAAAAGGAAGGTAAGGGTGGGGGAACAGGGGCGATAGAAAGAAGCATCGATGTGAGAGAGAAACAGTGATAGGTTGACTACCATATGCTCCTTGACTGGGGATCAGACCTCTGCAACATTTGGTATGTGCCCTGATCAAGAATAGAACTGGTAGTCTTTTGGTGTACGGGTCAGTGCTCAGCCATCTGAGCCACTCTGTAACTGTTTACATTTCATTTGAATTCTACATCTATTACTGTTACTCTTTTTTTCTGTACTCCACTTTGATCTTGACTAGTTTCCTTTTTCAGTTATTCATTTTTATAAAATGTTACATGAATTTATCACCGGAGACAAGGAGGCAACACGACTCTGCTTTATTGTCTGAACCAAGTAACAGTGCTAGGACCAGTCATCAACAGACTTTGAAAAAGTGACAAGATAGGTTATTGATCATGATGGGCATCTATTTTTATATAGTGATTTGTGGACAAAAGAGCTGACAGTGAAATTTGTACTTTCTGCAGTTACTCAGTTAACATACATTGGTAACTGAAATTTGTGTTTATCTGAATTGTGCAAGGGGAGACCTACTTGTGCTATAACTCTGCAAGTACTCAGGTGTTTATTGACAACGATGTTTCCCCTATTCAATGATATTTGGGAATTAAATAATTTAAAATGTTCATATGTTATAAAAATAGATGATAAAACATTTTCTTTCAATGCCTGATTATTATCCCCTCCCAAACTATCCCCCAAGGTTTGTTAGCGTTTTTTTTAGGGGTGAGATATGAGGCAGGTAGCATTGTTTCACTCTAGTAACTTCATTACTAAGTTTGACTTGAGAACCCAGAATTTAGCCTTAGCTTAACCTGGATGAAAGACTCTTAATGCTAAATTGCACTTTGTTTCTCCTTCTAGATTGATATAGAAATCAATGGTGATGCAGTGGATCTTCATATGAAATTGGGTGATAATGGAGAAGCTTTCTTTGTAGAGGAGACTGAAGAGGAATATGTGAGTTCTGATGGGTTATATCCACTTTATTCATTGTATTCAGGCTTCTGGTGCATATCCCAAAACAGAAATATTCAGTTTTTCTGGTTAGTTATATGTCAGAAAGGAGCTAGAGAAATGGAGAAGGATCTTTATTCCATGCTAGATTTCAGGATTCAGAGAGAATACAGGCTTTCATACTTGCTTTGTTTTAATAAGGAAAGATACCTATTTTTTTCTAACATTAATGAGCTTTCTTATCTAGTGTCTGTTACAGTTTATACCTTGACTTGAATACATTTGAGTTCTGCCTAAGTTATCAAGGTGTATCTCTTCAGATTATGTGTGTGTTGGTACACATGTGACCTTTAAACTTGGAAAGCAAGTTTACCATTTTGATTTGGGACATTATATTTCAAACCTTGAATAGTCACAATAAAGTTCATTATGGTTTCAAGGGATTTAAATAAGCCTATACCCTTTATAAATAATAACTGCATGCTTGGCTTCTTTAAGCAAGAGAGCACAACTTGTCCTTACCAACACACATTCCCTTCCTCTCCCCCCATTCTCTTCCCCTTCCCCCTTCCCTATTCTCCTTCTCCCTCCCCATCCTTCTCTCTCCCCTTCTCCCTTCCTGCTTTCTCTCCTCCCCTTTTCTTCCTCTCCCCTTTTCCCCCTCTTTTTCTCTACCCCTCTTCTCCTCTCCTTTGTATCCATTGATTTGAATTGGTGGTAAACTATCCTTAATAGATTTAATGAGAATCTTTTTAAAAATTCTTAGAACACATTGTTTAATCTTTCATCATCTATATATCCTATATAATAAAAAGGTAATATGCAAATTGACCCTCACAAGATGGCTGCCAACGACCAGGCCAGCAATGGGGGTTAGTGAGGGATGGCCAAATGACTGAATAAGCAGGCTGCATGGGGGCGACCAGGCCAGTAGGGGGACAGTTGGGGGCAACCAGGCCAACAAAAGGAGCAATTGGGGGCTATCAGGCTAACAGGGGAGAGCAGTTAGGAGTGACCGGGCTGGCAGGGGAGGGCAGTTGGGGTGACCAAGTCTGCAGGGGAGAGCAGATGGGGACAACCAGGCCTGAAAGGGGAAGGCAGTTAGGGGCAACCAGGCCTGCAGGGAAGGGCAGTTGAGAGTGGCTGGGCAGGCAGAGGAGGGCAGTTGAAGGCTATTGGGCCGGCAGGAGAACAGTTAGGCATCAATCAGGCTATCAGGGGAGAAGTTAGGGGGTGATCAGGCAGATAGGCAGAAGCAGTTAGGGTCAATCAGGCAAGCAGGTGAGCAGTTGGGAGCCGGCAGTCTTGGATTGTGAGAGGGATGTCTGACTGTCAGTTTAGGCCTGATCCCTGTGGTGTCCCAGATTGGAGAGGGTACAGGCTGGGCTGAGGGATACCCTGCCCCCCAGTGCACGAATTTTTACACTGGGCCTCTAGTCCTATATAATAAAAGGCTAATATGCAAATTGTCCTCTCAACCAGAGTTTGACCAGGGGGTGGGGCCGGCTGGCCAGCTGCCTGTGGCCCTTCCAGTTAACCCTGTCCTGGATCAGGGGCGGGGCCAGACGGCCAACTGCCCATGACCCCTTCCCCTGGCTGGCCCAGCCTGATCAGCCCCAATCAGGGTGACCCGGTTGGAGCCTGCCCATGCATGAATTCATGCACCGGATCTCTAGTATATGTATAAAAATATTTATCATGTAAAAAAAAAAAAGTACAAGTAAACTTTGTAACAAAGACCACTAAATTGAAAGAGCTCTGGATGTCAGAGACCACAGCCTGTCACTTTGATAATATTCTACCATTGCAGTTTCTCTCTCAAGTATGTGTTGTTGGTGAATGCAAATTTTGCTTGGGTAAACGAAATTTTGGCCTTAGGGTAATATACTTACCAAATGTGAATTCAAAAGCTTAATTTAAAACAATTACAGAAACCCACTTATTTTCAGTATACTATCTAATAAAAGAGTAATATGCAAATTGACCACATCTCTGCTGCAACTTCAAGCCACACCCACCAGCCAATCAGGAGCGAGTATGCAAATTAACCCAACAAAGATGGCTACGGCTACAGAGAAAGCAGGAGGGAGACTTGGGTTGCCCTGGTGATGGAATAAGCCAAGCTTTCCACACAACCTACTTAAGGCTACAAAATTTTAATTATAGAAGATAAACAAACCTGAACAAAAATGGCTGCCACCACGGAGCGAGCAGGAAGCTTGACTCTGCTCCAGGCTATAAAATTTCAGTTGTAGACTATAAATAAATCACAGATACCAGGGCCTCCGCTTGGGTCACTGGGTGGTGTTGCCAGCCTGCAAACCACCACAGGCCCCTCACCCAGGCTGCCCCATGCCCCAAGGGAACTCATACCCTGATCTGGGACACCCTTTAGGACAAACCAGCTGCCCCCCAGCCATGCACCAGACCTCTATCCTATCTAATAAGAGTAATATGCAGATTGACCATCACTCCAACACACAAGATGACTGCCTCCATATGGACACAAGATGGCCACCACAAGACAGCCAGCAAGGGAGGGCGGTTGGAGGAACCAGTCCTGCAAGGGAGGGCAGTTGTGGGCGTCAGCTAGCAGGGGAGGGCAGTTGGGAGGACCCAGACCTGCAAGGGAGGGCAGTTGGGGGTGATCAAGCCTTCAGAGGAGGGAAGTTGGTGGTGACTGGGCCTGCAGGGAAGGGCAGTTTGGGGGGATCAGGACTGCAGGAAAGGGCAGTTAAGGGCAAACAGGCCTGCAGGGGAGGGCAGTTAGGGGCAAACAGGCTGGCAGGGAAGTAGTTAGGCATCAGTTGGAATGGCAGGGAAGTGATTGGGCTGGCAGGCAGAAGTGGTTAGGGCAATCAGGAAGGCAGGCAGGCAAGCAGTTGGGAGCCAGCACTGGATTGTGAGAGGGATGTCCGACTGCCCATTTAGGCCTTATCCTACCTGAATTGGTTGTGCCTAAATGTGCAGTTGGACATCCCTGAAGGGGTCCCAGATTGAAGAGGGAACAGGCTGGGCTGAAGGACACCCCTCTCTGTGCACGAATTTTGTGCACCAAGTCTCTAGTATTACATAAAAACTTGAGTATTCTGAATTATATGAGGCTAATTTGGATCTCTGTTACCTGCCTTCCATTTCCCTCATGATATGAAAGAATGAAGCAAAATGATTAAGTTAATTTCCTGAATACCACACTTAATCATTTATTTAATAATAAAATAAGAGATCAATTATTTCTAATTGTTGGGATTTATTTTCTTCTTTTGATTTCCTAAAAGAATATCTTAAATGTTTTCTGATTTAAAAATCCACTGATTCTAATTTTTACAGAATATTGTTTCTGTTACAATCATTTTCCTCTATCCTCAATTTGGCAAACACAGCATTAACTATAAATTTTACCATAGTTTCTTACTTCACTTTACCCAGTGGTTCCCAACGTTGAGCACACGCCCCACAGGGTGGAATTTGATTTTTAAGGAGGGTAATTTGAGAATGAGGTATTAACAGTGAATTTTTTGCATTTCTTATGGTTCTAGGGGCCTCATATACAATATCTAAATGTTTATTGTGACATTTATGCATCTCACTTCTCATGTTTTGAAACTTTATTTGCTGTTTTTCATGTTACTTCATGTTATTTTTTTTAAACAATTTCTTAAAGATTTCTTTGTACTTGAGCTGTTCTTTCCTTCTTTTATTTTTCTCTTTCATGGATGCCATATTCTTTGGAAGCTTGTTTAGAGCAAGTTAATGGCCTTTTAGGTCTCCTCCAAATGAATAGGAGTTCACTTTTTGAATAATAAGAATTACATGTTATAATTCTTAGCATATAATTCTTACTCAAAAAGTGAATGGGGAGGGAGGGCATCAGGATTTTAGAGATGCTGCTTAGGTGGGGCATGGCCAAAAAAAGATTGGGAACCACTGTCCTATCGTCTATTGTCTGATGGGGTATTTTTCTCCTTGTCTTCTGCTTTGTCCATTTTTACTGTTCTTTGTAGAATGCTTTGTTATACCTCCTTGGAATTCATCTGCTGCTGCTTTTGAACTTTTTAACATTTAATTGGCTTTGCTTTAATTATAGCTTTCATGTTCTATACTGTCATGGCATAATGGTTCTTCCAAACATATTGAGTTATGTGGACCAAAGTGAGCTAATACTTAGCTGTGTGTAATAAAGTAAGAACCTATTTAGAGTAGTGTGGCCAGTGCCCCAGTTCAGTGGGACTTTCTTACCTTCAGGGACTATTTATTTTGCCACTATGAAAATTTAGATACGCAAAGAATTTATTATTTTGGTTGCCCAGATTGCCATGGACAATTTTTCTTTCTTTATGTTCTCTTTAAGGAAAAACTTCCTGCTTACCTTGCCACTTCACCAATTCCTACCGAAGATCAGTTCTTTGAAGATATTGACTCCCTTTTGGTAAAATCGGGTGGAAATGAAAGACCATCTCAGAGTTCCAACATCTCACACATCTTGGAAACAGAGACGGTTTTTACTCCAAGTTCCGTGAAAAAGAAAAAAAGAAGGAGAAAGAAATGCAAACAGGAGAGCAAAAAGGAAGACCAGGCAGCTTCCCCTGCTGCAGAAGACGCTATGGATATGGATCTGAGCTCTGATGATGACAAGGGGGCCCAGTCAGCAAGGTAGGGTTCTCAGTCTTGGGAGGGCTCTTTGTGCAGATGCTAGATGTTCATGCATGCTTGGAACAGAACACAGTTAAAGTGAGAAGCTTTTTCTTTTATGGGTGTACAGTATGAGGTTTGGACTTGTTTTTCCTCTTGACAGTTTATTGTGGAATCAAGTAGGAAAGGCATTTTCTTTCTGTAACTCGACAAAATTTGCCATCAGACATCCTGCGGTGGTGCTCAAATATCATTTAAAACAGACTAGCAATGTGTGTTTTCATCCAGTAAGTTTCCAAAAGCCAAATAAATTGTAAGTCTCAAGGAAAATCTGAACTAGTGACTCACCTCTGGGTATGGAGATAGAAACATCAGGTCTATTTATTTCTTAACCCAGCAGTCTTGTGGTTGGTATCTCACCTATTCCTGTGAATTATTAAAAAGGAGAAAGGGGAAAATATTTAAAAATGTGAACAATAAAATGTCAATAAACACATAACTGTTAACAAATGAATCTAAAAAAGGAAATGAAGCAAAATAGAAGCAGAATCATAGATACAGAGAACATTTTGATGGTTGCCAGGAGCAGGCTTGGGGGTGAAAAAAGTAAAGGAATTAGAAAGTATAAATTGGTTTTTACAGAATAGTCATGGAATATAAAGTACAAAATAGGGCATATAGTCAGTAACATTTTACTAACTATGCGTGGTGTAGGATGGGTACAGACTTACCAGGATGATCACTTAGTAAGTTATATACTAATGTCTAATCACTTGGGTGTACATCTGAAACTAATATAATATTGTATATCAACTGTAATTGAAAAATAAAAAATGATTGAAATTTTTAAAAAACACCCTATAAGTTAAAGAGGAAAAAAGGATTTTGTTTTGTTTTAAATGAGAAATCTTGATGACTACTTATTCACCAGCTCATTAGAAGAGCTCAAAATAGATGCCAGTTTTCAAGTCAGCACTATCTGAGGTTGAAAGGTAGCAATTTGGGGTAGGACATGTATTTTTTCATCCAAGAGTATTTTAGAAGATTATCTCTCAACCTTTTATACTCAGTGGTTGCACTGGCACAGGAAGGATCATAGGTGTGTCAATGGGGTGTTTATCTTCATTGGTAACCATTGAATAAGAAGCTGCTGCCCACAAGCATCCTTAAATTTTCAAATCTTTTATGAGAATTGAGGTGGGAGGGGGATGGCATTGTGCCATGTGTGCTGGTCCACTTGTATGCTTTCATCTCAGCTATTGAACAGAGATTATGCCCTACTTCCTGGGAAAATAGTGCTTTAAAGTTTTCTTCATGGAAAATAATTTTCTCTAGTTATAGAAACCAAATATATATCAATTATAAACTCTGTTGTGACCTAGTATACGCTTGATTTACCAAGTTTTTGTTTTAAATGGTCAAATCAGGAAAAAGTGTTGTTATTATATTACTAGAGGCCTGGTGCATGAATTTGTGCACAGGGGTCCCTCACCTCGGCCTACACCCTCTCCAATCTGGGGTCTCTTGGGGAATGTCCGACTGCCTCTTGCAATCCAGGACTGCTGGCTCCTAACTGCCCACCTGCCTGCCTGCCTGATCACCCCTAACCTCTGCCTACCTGATTCCTCCTAACCACCTCTGCCTGCCTGCCTGATTCTCCCTAACTGCTCCCCTGCTGGCCTGATTGCCCATAACTGCCTCTGCCTCGCCCCACACCCAGGACCCAGGATTCCCTTCTCTGACCAGATGCAGGCACACAGGACCTGGGCTTCCTTCCCTCTGGCTGGCTGCAGGCACCCAGAATTCGGGCTGGCTTTCCCCAGGCTGGTCACAGCCATGGGGGTCTATGGGCAGGCAGTTTTGCCCAGGCTGCAGGCAGAGCCACTGGCACCCAAGATCTTGGGGCGGGTGGCTTGTCCCTTTTCTGGGCCATAGCCTGGCTGGTCCCCATTCCTGTCTTGCGAGCTCATTTGTGCCTGGCTGGTTCCCATTTCTCTCTCCCCAGTGTTGAGTGTCTGAGCAGTTCCAGCAGGAGAATGTGAAGATTATTTGCATATCAGCTCTTTATTATATTATAGTTATATTCTGTTGATGAATAACATAGTATAATAATTCTTTTTTTGCAAAATTGTTCACTTATTTTCCAAAACTTCAAAATTTGGGTTGTAAGTTCTAGAAAGAAATTCTATTTTTGATAGTAATTTTTAATATATGAACTTTTTCTACCCGTCTTTTATTACTCATCAGTTACCATATTTGTGACATTCTTTCTCAGTCTTCCCACACTATGGGTCTTTATTTTAGTTCTGCTAGGATACAAAATTCCTCTGTTACAACTTAAACAACAGAAGAAAGCAGAAAGTACTTTAGACTCTACAGACTAGTGTAAACTATACCTAAAAAAATTAAAATTTTGAATAAGTTAACTTATTCAGCTGATTTTTTTCAGTATCAAAACACTAGATTGGAAGAGCTTAAAGTTTATCCCAAAGATCTTTAAGCTAATACAGAGTACCATAGTTTCTTCAAAAGAGACTCTTAATTCTTTTCTTCCTGCTTCCAGTCTCTTAAGGGTTATTTGTCTCTTCCTTTCCTAGGAGAATATACTAGGAGACCCTTTGAGATCTTTTATTATTTGATTTTGGTTCTATTAACAACATTGTAAACGGTTCCTTTAAAAGTTTTGACTTAATTATATTAAAACTAGAGGCCTGGTGCACGAAATTCGTGCATGGGATATGTGTGTGTGTGTGTGTGTGTGTGTGTGTGTGTGTGTGTGAAGTCCCCTCAGCCCAGCCTGCACCCTCTAATCCGGGGACCCCTGGCAGTTGGATATCCCTCTCACAATCTGAGACTACTGGCTCCTACTTACCTGCTTGATCGCCCCTCACTGACCCCCCTGTTAGCCTGGTCGCCCCATGCAGCCTGCTGCTCAGTCGTTTGCTCAACCCTCACTAACCCCCCTGCAGGGGTTGTTCATTTGGCTGCCATGGTCACTTAGGCATACACACACACACACACACACACTGGAGACCCGGTGCATGAAAATTGTGCAGGGGGGGGGGGGAACGGAGACGGGAAGGGTGGTGTCCTTCAGCCCAGCCTGCTCCCTCTCCAATTTGGGACCATTTGAGGGATATCCGACTGCTGTTAGGCCTGATCCAGGTAGTTGGACATCCCTCTCACAATCCACGACTCCTGGCTCCCAACTGCTCACCTGCCTGCCTTCCTGATTACCCCTAACCGCTTCTGCCTGCCAGCCTGATCACCCCATAACCACTCCCCTACCAGCCTGATTGATGCCTAACTGCTCCCCTGCCAGCCTGTTTGCCCCTAACTGCCCTTCCCTGTAGGCCTGGTCCCCCCCAACTGCTCTTCCCTGTAGGCCTGGGTCCTCCCAACTGCCCTTCCATGCAGGCCTGGTCCCCCCCAACTTCCCTCCTCTGCCAGCCTGGTCATCCCTAACTACTCTCCCCTGCTAGCCTGATTGCTCACAACTGCCCTCCCTTGCAGGCCTGTTCCCTCCCAACTGCCCTCCCCTGCTGGCCACCTTGTGGTGGCCATCTTGTGTCCACATGGGGGCAGGATCTTTGACCACATGGGGGTAGCCATCTTGTGTGTTGGAGTGATGGTCAATATGCATATTTCTCTTTTATTAGATAGGATAGAGGCCTGGTGCATGGGTGGGGGCTGGCTGGTTTGCCTTGAAGGCTAACCCGGATCAGGGAGGGGGTTCCCTTGGGGCATTGGGCAGCCTGGGTGAGGGGCCTATGGTGGTTTGCAGGCTGGCCACGCCCCTCGGCGACCCAAGTGGAAGCCCTGGTATCTGAGATTTATTTATTTTCTGTAATTGAAATTTTGTAGCCTGGAATGGAGACAAGCCTCCTGCATGCTCTGTGGCGGTAGCCATTTCTGTTTGGGTTTATTTATCTTCTATCATTGAAACTTTGTAGCCTTGAGTGGAGGCTTGGGCTGGCAAGGACAGGCGGAAAGCTTGGCTTCCTTCATTGCCAGGGAAACCCAAGCCTCCCTCCTGCTCTCTTTGGCCACAGCCATCTTGGTTGGGTTAATTTGCATATTCCTCCTGATTGGCTGATGGGCGTGACTTGTTAGTGTAATGAACGTATGGTCAATTTGCATATTACTTTTTTATTAGATAGGATATATAGAAGGTAGTGAGCAGGGAATAGATTCTTTTGAGAAAAAAACTCAAAATGCACACATGTCTAAATTTTATTTGGAGTAACATTAATAATCCCTTAAGTGCCTTAATTCCTGGAAATGTTTTTGCCAACTAAAATTTTAAGATCCATCAAGAAGGATCCTGAAGTAAAATTTTAGTCTTCAAAGTTGTTGACGAGTGTTCAACAAAAGTCCTTTGTATAACATAGAACTAAGTTTAGAACTCCTGAACAACCTGCAGCTTTATTTTTATTTTATTTCTATGTTTCAATTACATTCAATATTCTATTAATTTCAGGAGAATAGCATAGTACCAATCTGAGAAGTTAAAACATTTCTGAAACATATGCAAACCTATCTACTAGATGAAAAGGATTATTGTTCTAAAGGAATTTTGTAAATGAGTTCTGCAAGTGGACACTTGACAAAAATATTGGTGCATGCCTTTCTTTTCAGATTGTGTGAAAAGCTGCATCAACCACATCTGTTGGTGTACTGATTTGCTCTATAGTGACATGGTTACCAGCTTCTCTATTTAAGCAACAACATTGCTTGCTTGGCATATCAGAATGTATGTAAACTAGGGCCTGGTAACAATTTTCATGAGCTTAGTAATTTGCCTTTTCTTTAGGTACCAGTGAATCATAGATGATACCACTTGGAGGACCTCTTTCCTGAAATTTCCTTAAAATAGCATCTGCTTAATTATGCACCAACAGAAATTAGCAGTTAGAAAAGACAAAGTTGTAACAGTTGTGAAAGTTCAGGTCATATACTTAAATAAGCACTAACCTGATAAAAGGTAAAAGACTGAACCAGTTAAACTTCTGATTGTGGAAAAGCAGTTTCCTGATCACTCTAGACCTTCATTTCTTAATCTATGAAATAGGGAATTAAGCTACATGGTTTGCAAGGTCCTTTCTGCTCATTATTTAGATTCTATTTGGCTGAAGATATTTAGGATCATAAGTATTAATATCGTATTAAGTGACACATTAAAAAATCTAAAAGGAAAAAAGAATAGAAAGTCTACCATCTTTGCAGTTGTGTGATCTAGAACTATGCGGTATTGGAATTTGCAACTTTTTAAAAAATATTTTTATTGGATTTAGAGAAGAAAGGAGAGAGATAGAGAAACATTAATGATGAGAGAGAATCATTGTCACACTGAGGATCAAGTCCACAACCCAGGCATGTGCCCTGACCAGGGAGTCTAACCGTGATCTCCTGGTTCATAGGCTGATGCTCAAGCACAGATCCACACTAGCTGAGTGGAATTTGCAACTTTTAAATAACTTACCCTCCTCAGCTCCTATCACTTAGGAAAGAAATTCTGTTTCTAGAGAAGACACCTAAAATAAATGATTTTATTTTGATAGATGCCATTCTGTTTAAACTGTTTTCATCCTTAACAGAATTAAGGCTCCTAAAGGAGGCAAATGAAAGACAGCATCCTTCTTTAAAGCAGGTTACTATATCACAAGGTAAAAGAAACTCAATTGATGGAAATTGGAGTTTTAAACTACACAGTGCTTTATGTAAGCTATACCTAATGAACCTCTGTCCCTTCCTTAAAATTCAACTTTTGGCTTAAATATAGTTCAAAAGCCATGTGTGGACATAAATAGCTTATTGGAGAGAAGAAATTTTTCAGATTGGACTGTGCTATAGCACAAACTTGAGTGCAATATATAAAACATGCCACTGATGGAAATACATAAAATACCCAGCAATAATAACAATGGAGGCTTAAGATCACACCATCAAAAAGAAAACACTATTTTTAATCCACCAAAATGAGACTTACGTGCAAGTTATATCTGGGAGTTGAGTGCAGAGAGCCTAAGATTTTTTTTAATTAAATTTATTGGGGTTTTGGTTAATAACATTATATAATTTTCTGGTGCACAAAATTGTAATTCAACGAATGGGTGGTTCATTGCATGCTCACCACCCAAAGTTTAGTTTCCCTCTATTACCATATTCTTGACCCCCTTTGTTCATATCAACCTTCCCAAACCCCTTTTCCCTCTGGAAATCACCAATTTATTGTCTGTGTCTATGATTTTGTTTTTGTTAGTTTTGTTAGTACATGTATTATTTTTTGTTTTATATTTTATATATAAGTGAATTATAGTTTTTGTTCTTTTCATCTGACTTAATTCACTTAGCATAATATGCTCAAGATCATCCATGTTGCTACAAATGACAATCTTTCATCTTTTTATGGCTGAATAGTATACCACTGTGTGTGCGCACACATGCATGTATTATATATATAGACACTTTGCATGTCTTGGCTATTATAATAATGCTGTAATCACATGGCCACGATTGCTCAGGGGTTGAGCGTCGACCTATGAACCAGAAGGTCACAGTTCGATTTCCAGTTGGGGCACATGCCCGGGTTGTAGGCTCCATCCCCAATATGGGGCATGCAGGAGGCAGTCAGTCAATGATTATATCTTATCATTGATGTTTCTATCTCACTCCCTCTCTAAAATCAATTTTTAAAAATTTATATGCAATGTTGCAGTGAACATACAGATAAATGAAAAAATGTTCACCTCTAGTTATTAGGAAAATAGAAAATCAAGACCACAATGAGGATACCATCTCATACCTATCAGAATGATTGTTACTAAGAAGATAAGAAATAATGAGTTTTGGAGAGTATGTGCAGGAAAGGGAACTCTTGTACACGGTGGGAATGTAAATTAGTGTAGCTGCTATGGAAAACAGTATGGAAGTTTCTCAAAAAACTAAGGTGTAAAACTAACATATCGTTCAGCAATTCCTCTTCTGGGTATTTATCCCCAAAATATGAAAACACTTTTTTAAAGATATATGTGCCCCTATGTTCATTGCAACCTAAGACTTTTCCAAGACAGCATCTATTGTCCTGAGGCTTCATACTTCATCTCCTGATCAGTCAATGGCTTCTAGAGTACCCTCTATGACCTTCTTTGGTGACATGAATCATGTCTTTCTCCTTGCCCTTTCTCCTCTTCAGTTCTGATTCAGGAGACATAGAAACATTGCAGGGTCTTCTCAGTTCCATTATGAGGTGTCTTTTATGGGAAATGTAGAATATCCAAATGAAAACTTAGATCATTGCTCACTGAAACTGACCTATACTGTGCAAAGGTTGAGGATAACCATATTGTTAACAGAGTTCGTGTTCTTTGGTCATGGTGTTAGCAACCCCATTTATCTCTTACATACTACCAGTTAAATAGACTTAAAAATCACTTGATCCTTCTAATTTATCTCACATAAGTAATTTAGACTTTATTTTAACTTTTTTTTTATATTCTCTCAACTTCTAAAAATTGAGGTATAATTTATATCTATAATAATAAAAGCATAATATGCTAATTAGGCCAAACGACCTTCCAAACTACCTTCTGGATGAAGGGGCTGCAGGGGCCAAGCCCCTTGTATGCATTTCTTGCATTGAGCCTATAGTATAATAATATTCATAGATCTTAAGAATTCAGTGGACAGTTGTATATATCTTATAACTTCTGTTGACTTTTGAATGGAAGAGGTTTACAAAATGATGTTGGCTTTGAAGACATGATGTTGAGGTGCATCTGTGAAGATGGAAGTGCTCTATGCACCCTTATGAACTTCAACAACTGAAGCTCTCAACCTACCAACCCTAATTCAACATTAAGCTATTTACCCTGCTGCAAATCACCTGCTGCTGCAAATTAATGCTTATATTTGTTTCAACATAGATAAAGTTAGTCTTTTAACTGTTTTCTTCGCATTCTAATATGTACACTCCCTATATCCTTATGCCATGTATTTAAGTTACTCTGTCTTGGTTTGCCCACCTGGTTGCCTGTTTTAGGCATGTGTGCCATTTTGAAAGCACTTTACCAGGTTTTTAAAAGTTCTATATTAGTTAAAGAATTGCAGGACTGAAAGGAACCTCAGCATTAGCAACCCTTTTCATCACTCTAATGAGTCTAAACTAATGGGCTTTATTTTTGTCAGGATATGCCCAGAGAAAATAATTTCATGTCTTCCTAGGGTTGTAAATTCTTAATGATGCCTGATTTCTCTTTCAATATTTTACTAAATCCAGTTTGCTTTGCTGAACTCAGCTTGGATTACCTTTTTAAAAAATATATATTTTATTGATTTTTTACAGAGAGAAAGAGAGAGGGATAGAGAGTTAGAAACATTGATGAGAGAAACATTGATCAGTTGCCTCCTGCACATTTCCTACTGGGATGTGCCCACAACCAAGGTACATGCCCTTGATCGGAATCGAACTTGGTACTTTTCAGTCTGCAGGCTGATGCTCTATCCACTGAGTCAAACCTGTTAGGGGTGGATTACCTTTTATTCTGCAGTGAAATATGTTCCAAAAATATTTTTTATTTTAAAAAAAAATGTCTGTAGCTTTTACATTGTTCTTTTCAAACCATTTTCACCTATATAAATAGTGATGGGTCAAAATGTACTGTCTTCTAAATTTGGCAAATAAGAACATAAACATCTGATTTTTCTCTTCCAGCATTTTTTTTTCTCTTAAGAAACGAGGTATTTTCCTAGATGTTGTTCTTTTTCTTTTGTTTTTTGAAACATTTTTATTGATTTTACGAAGGAAGGCAGAGGGCGAGAGAAATAGAAACATCAGTGATGAGAGAGAATCACTGATTGGATGCCTTCTGCACACCCCCTACTGGGGATCTAGCCTGCAATCAATGTATGTGCCCTTGACCAGAATCAAACCTGGGACCCTTCAGTCCTCAAGCCAATGCTCTATCCACTGAGCCAAACCAGCTAGGGCTGGCCTTTTTCAAGTATATGTTTTTCTCCCTTTGAATGAGGTTGTATGCCAGAGTTGAATATTTCTGAGCAAAAGAAGATTAGAGTAGGGAAACCATGAATTAGAGCTGTTATGTGAAAAAACTGTTACATGTCAGAGTTAGCAGTAAAGGAGAACATGTTAAGATACAAAAAAGGAAAAGTAATATTAAAAACTAGTAAACTGGTTTATAGACCTATTTTTAGTCTAGGAAATTAAGTGGTAGATATTCTCATTTTACCTTTAATATTGTTCTGGTAGAATATTGAATTTTCTATTAGATAAGATGCTCTAAACTGTAGTGCTTTACACTTTTCAGAGTTTTATGTGTTTTGTACTTTTATTTATACTTTTCAGAGCTTTCAACATGACACAACACATAAATCTCATAATGACTCTGTCAAATAGGACAAGTGATAAATTTTTTTTCTTTCTCTATTGATATTATATAGGTATCCTTATCTCCCCATTGCCTTCCCCTCCCCTGCTCATGCCCTCACCCCTTTGGTGTCTATGTCCATTGGTTATGCTTATATGCATGCATACAAGTCTTTTGGTTGATCTCTCTCCCTACCCCCACCCTCCCCTAACTTCACTCTGAGGTGTGAGCATCTGATTGATACTTCTTTGTCTCTGGATCTGTTTTTGTCATTTATATTTTTATATCATTTTCCTCATGTCTCCACATCATGTAGATTCTCAGTAAAGAGAAAGTTCTCAGGTAACGCTTGGTCCAAATAAAGGAAATAAGTTTGATTTTTAAGAGTTTTTAGAGTATTTTAAATTTTTGAGCCAATAGCTCTTCAGCTGATATTCTTATATTTTTTGTAATATACAGGAGAGGATAGTGCAAAGAACAAGGGCTTACTTTTTTTTTTAATCCAGCAGCTTTACTAGCTTCTTTACTTTGAGCAAGTTAGTAAACTTCTCTGGATTCTTGATTACCTAATATCTAAAATAGAATTATTATTACCTTAGACTTGTAAGGATTGAATGAAATATACATAAAGCCTCAGTTTTCTTCTAGCCTTTGAATCAGTTATTACTAAGGGAGGTAAAAATGAATTTTTAAATAGTGGTTGTAGTAGGGTATTTTGGGTGACATTGGTGAATCCCCCTTCTTCATATTTTCATTTTATGAGGCCTTTTTCATCACTTAAACTTTAGATGATGTATCAGTAGATTTGGGGGACATTTTAAAGCTGTGACATAGTATAATTGTTCTGCCTTTCTTTTTCTCTTCCCTCCCCCAAACCTCCTGTTTCACAGAGGATCTTCAAATGCTTCCTTAAAGGAGGAAGAATATAAGGAGCCTCTGCTCTTCCATTCTGGAGATCACTACCCTTTATCTGATGGAGATTGGTCCCCTTTGGACATGTAAGTATTTTCAAATTTTCTGTTTCTTAAAAGGAAAGATACATTAAATTGGCTTTTCTGTTATTGGACAGTATTGGTGTTGCCTATTTCTCTCAGACAGTAGAGGCACTGCATGTATACTTTTAACATGAATATGGACCTTTTCTCTCAATTATTTTGTTCCTAAACTTGATTTAATTTATTATCATTGTCTTGATACTGTACATGTGTATAATCAGCATGGAGTTTTGGCTCTCTACAATTCTTAATTTCTAATCTTTTAGTGTTAACTATTGTACTGCATATAACATTGTGATTGTGCAGTCACACTTTGTTCTTTATTCAAATCCAGTTTCTTTCATGTAGTGAAGTTAATTTAATCCATCTTTCCATGCACTTTCTCTTTTGTAAAATTACTTTTCTTATAGATTTCTTGTGAGAATCAAATGGGATGATGCATAGAAAATGTTTATAGCAAGTCCACCATAAATACTAGTGTGCACTGTGTTTATTACTAATAAAAAACTCAAGAGGAAGAAATAATTGACATTTCTAAAATAGATTCTTTTTATCAGTAGAATTCAGTTGATATATTCAAACTTACATTTCTTGTAATCTATCAAACTCAGCAACACTGAAGTTCCTGACTTTAAATTCATTACCTTTCTTTGTAATGTGTTTGCAGCCCATATTCCCCGGCAGCATGTCCGAAGAGTGATTCAGAGCTGGAGGTGAAACCCGCCGAGAGCCTCCTCAGATCCGAGTCCCACATGGAATGGACGTGGGGCGGGTTCCCAGAGTCCACCAAGGTACAGGGTTTACTTACCTACAAAGCGTGTTTGTTGTCAATGAGGAGAGGGATGATATCTGACTGAGTCATATGAACATAAAATGATGATAGTGCCCTCATGGGGTCACATAAGTAAATTCAAATTCATTTTTCGTGTTTGCACTGTTGACAACAAAGGAAATCTAGCATTATTTTCCGTGTTTCTATTTAGTAAATAATGTTGGTTGTTAATTAACTTTATAGTAAGGAAAATTTAAAAGGTACCTAATGGAATTTTCATTCAGAAATTTTAAATAGGAAAGCGATGGTGAAATTTTTTTTGCCAACTCATAATGAAAGAAGAATTGGAAAGATACATTTTTTACTTATTCATTTATTGAGGGAGACTGCTTTTATTTTATGTGTGTGAATTACCCCAACTTTAAGGTTTTCTTTCTGATTTTTAAAAATTTACTTTAGAATTGACAAATAATATACTTGTTTCAGATTTACCAAATTAATGATTCAGCATTTATATACCTTACAAAATGACCACCATAATAACTCTAGTAACCATCTGTCACCATACCTAGTTATTATGATATTACTGACTCTTATTTCCTATGCTATAATTACACTCCTGTGACTTTTTTATAAGTGTGAGGTTATACTCTTAATTCCCTTGCCCTTTTCTGGCTAACCTCTCAACCTCCTCCTCTTTGGAAATCATCAGTTTGTTTTCTGTATTTATGAGTTTGTTTTTTGTTTGTTCTATATTTTTTGTCCACATATAAGTGAAATCATGTGGTGTTTGTCTTTCTCTGTCTCTTGGAAGAGGAGCTATTTAGACTTTTAGTTTTTTTAAAGATACACATTTTGCTTATATGTGTGATTGCATTGGAGACTTCACTGCCCACTTTTACTTTTAAAAAATTGGTTTATAACATGTAGGTTTCAGGTGTACAACATAATAACTCGACATCTTACATTGTTTTAACAGAGCCTAAAGGTAGTGCAAGGAGGACTAAATTTTTCTGTAGCATTCAAGTTTTCTCCCTGAAAATGAATATTCTCCCTCTTAGTATCTAAAAATTGCCATTTATTTCCTCAGTCTTCTCCAATATTGAATTCTTCATAGTAGAACAGTTATAAATTAACTTTTATAAATATGATATTGAACAAATGCAGTTACTAGTTTTCCCACTTTTCAATTATGAAATATTTCACACATAGAAAATAATTATTTCTGAATATGTTGTTTAAATAAAATAAGCACATTTATTTGCATTCAGCTCAAGAAATAGGCTATATTTGAAAAGTAGTTTAATTTTTAAACAATTAAACTTTTTTTTAGGTCAGCAAAAGAGAGAGATCTGACCATCATCCTAGGACAGCTATAATTACTCCATCAGAAAATACCCATTTTCGGGTAATTCCCAGTGAGGACCACCTCATAAGTGAAGTTGAGAAGGATGCATCCATGGGAGAAACAGTCTGTACCATAGTGAAACCCAAACCCAGAGCCTTGTGTAAGCGGATGAGCGATACAACTCCTGCAGAACTTCTTGAGCCTCTCCTTGAGCCTCAGATTTCATCTATGTTAGATGCAGACCACCTTCCTAACCCGTCGTTACTGGAGGCTCACTCAGAATCAAAACCAGCAGCGAAAGTAGACTCACCATCAAAGAAGAAAGGTAATTATTTGTTTAATTTGGCATTAGATACTCTAAATTTAAATGGTAAATTATTTTAGTGTTTCCAATAATGTGAGATGGCTACCATTATATTTGTACAGCTTGCTCAGAATCTGTCACAACCCAATTAAGATCACTTGTTTCATGTGGCTTCCCCATCGCACCACAGGATCCCCTGGAGTGGGACTCTGACTTCTTCCTGCTCTCTCACAACTGTTGCTGCTCAATAGGCCCTTGAGAAGCACTTATTGGGGGTGGGGGGGGGGGTGGGTATATTTAAATAAGTTAATGAATAAAATAAACCACTTTATTGACAAGGTGTGTCAATAAAGTGAAGTGAGATCCTAAAAAATTATGTTTAAACAAATAGACTAGAGAAAAATATTTTCACTTAAAACTTCTAGTTAGTTGAAGCCAAATTAAGTACTTTTTAAAAATAATATGAGATATATAGATAAATGTACACTAATTATTAGCATATGTTCTCTTTCATTGACTATTTTCCTCTAAAACAATATAGGGTCCAACTCTTGGCTCAACATCTCTGTCCCACTTTTGGAATACAAGTTTAATAAATCATAAATATTTTCTGTTTAAAAACAAAATTTATTCATTGATACTTGTTACAGTAAGAACAAAAACACACTCACTATCCGAACACTAGCCTTGGGTCCTATTTTTAGGGAAGTAAAACCTTACCTAAAAATACCCATTTCACAGATAGCCAAATATCTACGTACTTCCATTTTTTAAAATTCTAACACCAAAAGATAGATAATTAACTTAGTAAATATTCACTACATGTATAGTTCTTCAGATTCACTCAGAAATAACTTATTTAAAATAAAAGTCTTTGACTGTCAAGGGTATATGTGTCCAAGTGCGATCATCTAGCTGATAATCCAGTTTAATTTGGCATCTTGCTCTTTCATAGATCAGCATTTCTCAAACCAAAAGCCCATAACCAAATATTCTTCTCAGAAATGTTAAGGGGTAAAATCCAGTTGTCAGGGTGAATGTTTTATTTTAGTTGAGGAAGTACTGATCCCCCTATTCCTAGCGCATAGTGTAGAAGCTGACTAGAGTTAGGGACACCAAGGGGTTTCCACCATTCATTTGACCCCATTTCTTCCCCTCCCCCACCTTTTATTGTGAAAAGTTTTATGCATATTTGCACACTTTCACTCCCCCTTTATCTCTGTCTCTTTGTCTCCACTCACCCAAAGTTGTTTATGGGTTTAAACCATTTGGAAACAAGATGCAGAGGTATTATGTCATTTCACCTTTAAATACTCCAAGACACACATTGTGTGTGTTTTTTAATTGAATTTATTGGAATGACATTGGTTAATGGAATTATATGGGTTTCAGATATACAATTCTATAATATATCAGCTGTATATTGTATTGTCTGTGCACAACCCCAAAAAGATACACTTTTGAAGAATAAGAATCTTCTCTAACACAGACAATTGTCATGTTGAGGAATCCATGTTCTATAGCATTTTACCATTCTCTTCCAAACAAGATCTCATCAAAGTTCACATGTTGCATTTTTAAATTTAGAATAGTGCCCCCCAACCCCGCACACAAACACACTGTCCCTCATACATAAACACATACTGCTACACTTTTGTCCTTCTCTACACTAAAAATACTGACCTTTTGAAGAACCCAGTCAATTGACTGGTATACTTTCTTACATTCTGGCTAATCTGATTATTGTTTTTTCAAGATGATGTCCTCATGTTTTCTTCAACTGGAAGTTTGCTCTGTCCTATAGAAATGTAATGTGGATTGCATATATAATTTTAAGTCTTCTCACAAACTTTGTAAAAAAAAAAAACAGGTGAAATTAAGTTTAGTAATATAGTCTATTTAAGCCAGTAAAATCAAACTATTACAATTTTAACATATAATTAATATAAGAATTGCTGAAATTTTGCACTCCTATAAAGTAAGTTTTGGAAATCTGGTATGTGTGTATTCTGCATTTTTAAACAAATTTTACATACCTCACACCAGACTAGTACAGTTCAAGTTCTCAGTAGCCACATGTGGCTGGTGACTATATAGTAGGCTTAATTCGATTTGGGTTATATATTTTTTATTTTGGAATTGAAGATTATGGAATGATTGGGTGCTTTATATTGAACCTCATGTCTCACTATTAGTGATGCTAAGTATGATCACTTGTTTAAGGTGATCATTGCCAAATTTATTAGTTGTGAAGGATTTTTGTCCTTTTACAATTAGAAGATAATACTTTGACACTAAGTGAATATCCTATTCGCCAACAACCTTTCCTTCATGGTTTTAGAATAATGGCTTTTTTTTAATGCTATTTTGTCAAGCTTATCATGCTTGATAAACTTTATTGTCAAATATAAATTATTTTTAGGGGCTAGGATTATTCATGTCAGCAAATGAAAGAATGAGTAAGTAAATTAGCCTGTGTTTATTGAGCAACTGTATAATACTTCCATTGGCATGGGTGGTTGAGAACCACAAATGAAAAGGTTATTTGACACTTTTAAAAATAAAGCCCAATTCAAATCATGATGATTGGTTTTATTGTTTGGAAACCTTTGTTTTCTTGCAGAGTTGTACATGAATAACTAACTTCTTTCTCTGATAACGTTTTTCTTATAAAATAGGTGTCCACAAGAGAAGCCAACACCAGGGACCTGATGACATTTATCTAGATGACTTAAAGGCTCTAGAACCTGAAGTTGCAGCTCTCTATTTCCCTAAAAGGTAATGTGTTGAAGGATGAACAGCTCTGACATAGTATAGCTATTTCTAGAGCAAAATATTTAATCTGAGAAAAAGGAGCAGGGTGATGATATCTTTTAGCTAAGGTAGAGGATTGCTTCAGATTTAGAAGATTCTGAAATTGTATGTGTGTTGTTTGCAGTGATTTGAAACTAATAACACCTATTTATATAGAAGTTTTTAGTTTAATAAGAAGAGGTATATTAGTTAAACCTACATACGGGTATTCAATGTGTTTGACTTCAAATTAGCACTATTACAGTCATTAATACAACTCAGCATGGTTAAGAACATTCTTTAGCATTTGCCTCATTTCTTACATGTTTTTAAAGATAATATATCTTTATTGAAAAACTTTTTTACAAAGAATGCCTTCACTGCCTCAATGAGTCTGAGCTCCCATGTTTTTTTCTGAATTCGAGCCTGGCTCTGGTGAAGCATCATTCCAGCTGGCCTCGCACCCCATATCCTCTAGAGCTCTTCCCTTCTGTCTCTTCCTCTCGCTCCCTTATGATTTTCCCCTTAAGTAACTCTAAAACCTCACATAGAATACACTTGTACTGTTTCCGAAGTTCATTTTTATTCTTAGGGGATTTCCATTCCAGTGTACTCTATGATTACAAAGAAAACACAAATTTTCCTTTGGGAAGGATGGTTTGAATATTATGAACTGTAGGTATACATAATTAAGCACTTTCAAATAAATTATTGGAAAACATTTAAGTTTTTATTTAAAAATAGATGGGATTGATATAAAGATTAAATTTTTGGCAGGTACTTGTGGAAAGTCCTTAAACTCCTTCCTAATAGCTCTCGAAATGTGTCTCAAATATTTACTTCATTTGAAATAATAGTTGTGGTTTTTGTTTTTTTAAATTGATTGATTTCAGAGAGAAAGGAAGGAGGGAGAGAGAGATAGAAACAGCAATGATGAGAGAATCATGAATTGGCTGCTTTCAGCATACCCTCAACCTGGGAGTGAGCCTGCAACACATGCCCAGATTTTGGGCTCACTCCCAGGTAGAGGGTATGCTGAAGGCAGCCAATCCATGATTCTCTCTCATTATTGCTGTTTTTCCATTTCCACTCCGGGCCTCACCTGTGTGCGCAGCCTCCTCCTATCTGGTTGTAACCCAGTCCTAGCCTAATTTGCATATTGCCTCTTTATAATATAGATGGTATAGACAGTGCATACAGTCAGCCCTCCTCTTCCCCAGAAAATGTTAACTGATTTTAATCCATGGTTAGTTGAATCCATACATGTGAAACTCAGGGATATGGAGGACTGACATATCTCTTAAAAAGATCCATGTAAAGGGTATCGATACTGTTCAACCTGTGTTGTAAGGGTCAACGGTATTCCATTGCTGGTGTTTGGTGAGAGGTTTTGCACACAGGGATTCAGGAGCACGAACTCCTACCATCTTCAGGTTCCATCATCCCCTTAGGGACTCAATAGGAAAAGGAGAGAGGATCACATGGGGTAGTTTATAGGGGCCAGGCTTGGGAAGGGCACAGCCCATCCTTTCTGTCCAGTTCAACAACTCTCATATGGTCACGTGGCCACACCTAACCGAAATGGAACGTAGCTATGTGTTCAGGATAAAGAGGAAACAGGTGTTTGTGAATACATAGCAGCCTTCTGTTTGTGTTTTACCCATGGGGTCAACCTTTCCCTTAGCCCTAGCATAGCAGTAGGTTTTTCTGCCTTATTGGCTTTGGCTTTTTCACCATTTCCAGTGAAGGGAATATTTTAAGTTAATTTCAGTATTATGATATTGTGTATTGTTATTAAGACAGAACATTTCCAAAAACCTAAGTCTTTTGTTGGTTCAGATGCAAAACTACAGCTTTTGAAACTGCTTTCTAGCTATGGCACATCTATATTTTGCTGCCATCTACTGCTCAAATTTGAGTTTTTTTCTGAAGATCTTATAACTACAATGGACTGTATATATTGGTCACATACATTAAATATATTGGCTTTCTGAATAAAATAAAATAATTTGAAAATTCTAGAACAATAAATGTAATGTCCATTCAAAGGAAGTAGAGCAATTAAATGTTCATGACTAAGAAACTTGAGTTGTCATTTTCTAATTTTCTCTCTCAAATTTATGCTTCACTACAGTTTCCCTTTTCATCTTCTGAAATCTGGCTTCTGTGCTTTTATCATCTAGAAAAATGAAAATATTGAATAGCCTCATATTTATTTCTGGCCCTCACAGTAGTGTAAGGACAATTTATTTTTAGTTTATTTCTTAATGCATTTCTTTTCATGATGGGTCTAGCCACCTGAGACTTTCTCTTGCTTAACTTCTGTTTGGTGGAGTAGCAGATGAATTTAGACAAGACTTGTTTTTAAAAATAATATAGCCTTGAATTATAGTAATTTCTTCCAGGATGTATATACTATCACAGATTTTTCTAGGAAATTAGGATCAAAAGATTTCCAAACATCAGATTTTTATTTTATTTTTATTTTTCCCCTCCTCCCCAAACATCAGATTTTTCCTAATTGCCCTATCATTTTCATCATGAAAATATACATAAGTGCTTAAAACTTTTGCACTCCTTTAATTAAAATCAAAAAGGTTGTAGGTGAAATGTTTGTGTTACAGTGAATAACTGACAGCGATTTTTGACATTTACGTATTTTCAGTTAATTCCTCAGGAGAGCTAATAATAGGTTATTTTCAATATTATGACATAACTAAATACTAAAGGAAAGTTAAGTGTGCCTTGAAATTGTTAAGGGATTGCAAGAGGGATGTCTAACTGTTTAATTTTATCTATCTGTTGCTTTTTTAAAGGGGATTTGTTATTTAATGTGAGCCCTCAGAGAATCATGTAGTAAGCTAGGAATATAAGAAATTGTAATAAAGCAAATCCTTTTCTCCCTGTATTTTTCCCACAGTGAATCAGACCCTGGCTCCAGGCAGTGGCCTGAGTCTGACACGCTTTCTGGCTCCCAGTCCCCACAGTCTGTGGGAAGTGCAGCTGCTGATAGTGGCACTGAGTGCCTCTCAGATTCTGCCATGGACTTGCCCGATGTCACCCTCTCCCTTTGTGGGGGCCTCAGTGAGAATGGAGAAATTTCTAAAGGTAAAGAATGGAGAAGTTTCTAAAGGTACATTGGGCAGTCATGCCCTGTCTTCATCTGAGAAAGAACCTGGTCATCACTTAATTAAATGGCTATGAGCCATTTCGGAGTATTAAATTTTTTAATCATCTTGTGCAAGTAACAGGTGTCTCCTTTTTTTTTTATAATGTATTTTTATTGTTCTTATTGTTGATAGTATTATAGATATCTCCCGTTTTCCTTCCCTTCCTCCTATTCTCCCAGCCCCTACCTACCACCCAGGTCTTCACTATTCTCTATAGGTGTCTCCTTTTAATGTAAGACCTTCAGCCCCTCACTTAAGATACCTCATAGAAGGTGACATCTCTCCTAATAAAAGAGTGATATGCAAATTAGACTGGACATCTTCTGGACGACCATCCAGAAGTCCTTTCTGACAAAGCTGGGCCTGGGCAAAGCTGCCTGTTGTGGTCCCAGGTGCCAGCACCTGCAACTGCGGCCCAAGAGAGGGAGAAGCCACCCGCCCTGCAGTCCCGGGTGCCTGTGGGTGTGGCTTGGCCAAAGCCACCTGCCCACAGTCCCCTGCGGCTATGGCCAGCCCGGGATGGAATCCCAGGTCCCGGGTGTGGAGCGGAGGCAGAGGTGGTCAGGGGTGACAATCTGGCCAGCCAGGGGAACAGTAAGGGGCAATGAGGCAGGCAGGCAGAGGTGTTAGCGGCAATCAGGAAAGCAGGCAGGTGAGCAGTTAGGAGCCAGTGGTTCCGGATTGTGAGAGGTATGTCCAACTTCCGGTTTAGGCCTGATCCCACAGAGTCTAAACTGGCATTCGGACATCCCCCGTGGGGTCCCAGATTGGAGAGGGCATAGGCTGGGCTATGGGATCCCCCCCCCCCATGTGCATGCATTTCGTGCACTGGGCCTCTAGTTACATATAAGTGACTTGGATGAGGAAGTGTGCCTTAAAGGCTATCACATCACATTAAGAGGTTGAAAGATCTTGGGCTGCCCTGTTTCCTGATTGGCAAACCACTTAGGCTGTGTCAATTTTCTCATCTGTAAAGTTGATATATCTATGGTACTGGGGCCCAGCTTCCCTCCTAGAAAGCATTGGCTTTTACATATGAGAATAAATAGGGCTTGGAGTTATCTAAAATTGATTGTTCACTGAGTAAATGGTCGCCTTTTTTGGCAAAGGGTAGAAGGGATTACTTTCTTTCTCAGTCTTGGGAATTGGCCCAGGAGAATAAAGTTGCTCAAGAGAAAAGAGAAGCTTAGCAGAGGTTTTTCAAATGTCCCTGATGTGGGTTGAGTACCAATATGGATCTGTCCAAAACTCTTTGGCTTTTTTGTTTTACCTTTGTAAATTAAACTTTTCTTAATATTTATTTCCTCAATTTGGCTGGTGGCTCTTGGTTGATTTTCCTGTAAGGAAAGCTGTTCTTTCCATGATTGGTATCCTCTTTTGTCTTCTTACCCTCAGAGCAACTGAAGACTTGCATGTGGCAGACTGGGTGCCCCTGAGCTTTACAACTGTGTTAGACGAAATATGTTTTCTTTTTAGGGTCACAGGGTGCTTATTATGCTTCTTTCTTCTCCAGCACTTAATTCTGTTTATTTTTTGTAAGAAATTAAGAGTTTGTTATGGCCAATGGTTTCTTCCGGGGGCAAAATTAAATAGGTCACATTCTTATAATCCTCATAAGCCTACACTTAAAAAAATATAGGGGATGGGGAATGGAAAATTTACAATTTATATAAACTATAAAAGGTAGATTTTGTAAGTGAAGGACAGAAATGGCAAATAAAAGTAAATAATACACAATTTATCATGAGGAAAATTTCTGTTAGCCTAGATCTTCCAAAGTGCAGCTTTAGGAACAGTATACAAAAATTCATGCAAAAGCCTCATTCATTCTGCAATAAATTGGTATTTATTTCTTAACAAACCTAAAGCCAAATTTTGGTATGTGTTTTTTCTCCAAGTAGCCATAAAATACTTTGTCTTTTTCCAGTATGGCATACACTTCAAGCTGTAAGGCCTCATGAATATTCCTCAGTTATACAGTTGCCTACCAGTAGTTTCTTCCTTTGATAAGAATGAAACTTAGAGTATTCATTGGGTTTGTTTTTTTTTGTTTGTTTGGTTGTTTTTTTTTGTGTGTGTGTGTGTGTGTGTTTGTTTTTAGCTGGGGGAGGAATGGTGAAGGAGAGATAGGATAGAAATGTTCTTTCTTATTCTGGGGAAAATTTTTGATATAAAAAAGTTCTTTTTAAAAAGAATATATTTTATTTTATGCTATAGTCTTTTCAGTCCATAGAGTAATATGATAAAGTTATTTGGGAACTTATATAATCTCTAACCAAGTTAATTGTTATTTTACATTGCAGAAAAATTCATGGAGCATATCATTACTTATCATGAATTTGCAGAAAACCCTGGACTTATAGACAATCCTAACCTTGTAATACGGATATATAACCGGTAAATATTCTTTTTTTTTTTAAATATATTTTATTGATTTTTTACAGAGAGGAAGGGAGAGGGATAGAAAGTCAGAAACATCAATGAGAGAGAGACACATCGATCAGCCGCCTCCTGCATGGCCCCTACTGGAGTTGTGCCTGCAAGCAAGGTACATGCCTCCAACCGGAGAACCTGGGACCTTTCAGTCTGAAGACCAACGCTCTATCCACTGAGCCAAACCGGTCTCGGCAACCGGTAAATATTCTTGCTTTTGTAATTGTTAAAAACTTTTGCAAGGTTGTTTTCCAAGTGCTCTTTTTAACTATTACCATCTTTCTTGGTATAAAATATGTCGTTTTATATAAAGGAGCTAATCGGCAATGAAGCTTCAGCTCCTTTTTTGGTGATTAATCCTCACCTGAGCATTGGTTTTTAGAGGAAGTGGAATGGAGAGAGGGGGCGGAGAGGGGAAAGAGAGAGAGTGGGGGGAGGGAGAGGGAAAGAGAGAGGGAGAAAGAGAAAGAAATAGAGAAACATCAATGTGAGAGAGACAGGTCGATTGGTTACCACCTCATGTCCCCTGACTGGGGCCAGGGATCGAACCTGCAATGCAGGTGAGTACCCTTGACTGGGAATCAAACCGAAGACCCTTTGGTGCACATGCTGATGCTCTAATTATTGAGAAATACTAGCCAGGGCTTCAGCTTCATGTTTAAGTGGAGTATTAAAATGTTATTTTTGGTAGATTTTATTGCTTCTCTGTTCAGGGAAGCTGACAATTTTTTACTGAAAGGAATAAGAAATTTTGTTACTTCTCCCTCTCCTTTTTTTTTTTTTAATATATTTTCATTGATTTCAGATAGGACGAAAGGAGAGAGATATAGAAACATCAATGATGAGAGAGAATCATTGATAGGCAGCCTCCTGCACGCCCCCTACTGTATATTCAGTCTGCAACTTGGGTATATGGCCTGACTGGGAATTGAACAGTGGTCTCCTGGTTCAAAGGTCATCTCTCAACCACTGAGCTATGCAAACTGGGTTTCCCTCTTTTCTATATCTCTCTTTACCCCCTTCTCTCTCACTCCTCATTCTGTGTAATGGTTTTACATAATTTTTATTTCTTACAGTTACTATAACTGGGCTTTGGCCGCTCCAATGATCCTTAGCTTGCAAGTATTCCAGAAGAGTTTGCCTAAGGTGCGTTGGTCTGCTGTTTGTTGTCTTTTTAAAAGTATCTACAGCATATAGTATTTAGAAAATTCCATATGTCATATTTCTAAATGGTACTTTTCAAAGTTTTATTTAATATTATAAAAGACCCAAAGAGTTGTATGTGCCTACTCAAATGATCTCCTGTCTAAAATCTAAGAAGTTACCTAAGCTGACACATCATTGTCATTTTTACCTAAGTATTTACACCATTTTCTGATTGTGTTTAAAAGCTCAGAGATTTTTCTAATAGTTAAAACATAGAATGAATGGGGAAAAAAAAGGCCCTCTCATTAATATTGAAAGAAGCAGCAAGAAGAGGGTGATGTAGCTGCCAAAAGCATGACATCAGTACGATTGGGTCAAATTGTGGCTAATAAATTTATGTGGAACCTGAGGTTGCTTTGAATCTGTCCTGCAAGAAGACCTCATCCACCTAATTGGTCCTCATAGCTCAGTAGAGCCTCATTTTCCAAGGATAGAGATGTGAGAGCAGCGCACCTGCCAGCCCCTAAGGAGGCTGTTCCTCCGTGGCCTGAAACCACTTGGTTTCATACCATGTAACTGCCATGAAGCCAGGTTGCCATGGAGAGGACACTGTCCATCTTTATCATGTTAGAAACTCGAGAGGAGTTTCGGTGATGTGGAGATAGTTGCTCAGACTTTGTGATAAGGCACTTCCTGCACGCTAGTGGTAGGAAGTAGTTGGATGCTTCATGACTGACAGATTGCTTGACTAACCCAAGTTGATTGTTTCTAGGCCACAGTCGAGTCGTGGGTCAAAGATAAGATGCCAAAGAAATCTGGTCGCTGGTGGTTTTGGCGAAAGAGAGAAAGCATGACCAAACAGGTAACCGGCTTGGAGGTATCCTTTCCATAAGCCGAAAAGAACTGAATCTTTGATTTTTTTTTTCCAAAAAACTTTGTCAAGCACAATAAAGCCCATGTGGGGTATTAAATTTACAATAATAGTCACCATTTTTAAACAGTTGCTATGTGCAGGTACTATGCTTGGTAGTTTTACATGTTACCTCTCACCTTTACTATAACCCAAAAGTATAGATGTTTGAGTTCACATGTGTATGGGTAAGAAAAGTGGACACAAAGAGGTGAAATTCCTTGACTGGGAAGGGACAGAGCGAGGGTTTGACCTTGAGTTCAGCTTTAATGCCTGTGCTCTTTCCATTTCGCTACAGTACCTTCTAGTTAGAGCGAGAGCTTGTTGCCCTCCTACACAGGAAGCAGCGGCATCAGTCCCTTCAGTTCTCCAATCCCAGTGTCTCTGCTGTGGACTACTTGTGACTTGAAATGGTGCTCTTTTAAAATTTTTCTTCAGGCTTTATAGTGACAACTTCTATCTCAGGTTTCTGTCCTTGGGCTCAAACTAGAGAAGGTCTGTTTTCTTGAGCATTTTTAAGTTGTGGATTCAGAAAGTAGTTTTGCTTATTCTTGGCATGGACTGCTGATGAATTTTTGTTTGTTGGTAGAGAGAAAAGCTGCACTTGACCGTTATTATCTTGCTCTTTTAGCTGCCAGAGGCCAAGGAAGGGAAATCCGAGATGCCACCCACCAGTGACCTGCCATCAAGCACAAAGGAGCCAGCCAGTAGCAGGTGGGGACACCCTGTCTTTCTTCTAGGCTCACAGCACTTGAGCCACCCCTGCTTTGGTTATTGCATTCAGATTGATTTGGGCCATTTTATTTCATTTTTAGTCAGAAACATCTTTCTCCTATGGACATAGGTGAATAAGTGGCTTGTTTCTGCCACTCAGCTAGCAAATGATAACTCCTGTTTTTTTTTTAAATACTCCTTTAGCCCTGGCTGGGTAGCTCAGTTGGTTGGAGTGTTGTTCCATACACCAAAAGGTGGCAGGTTTGATTCCCAGTCAGGGGTTGCGGTGCATACAGAAAGCGGCCAATTAATGTTTCTCTCTCACAGCAATGTTTCTTTCTCTTCCTCTCTCTCTTTTGCTCTCTCCCTCTCCCTTTCTCCCCTCTCTCCCTCCTTTTTCTTTTCCTTTCCTCTCTCTCAAATCTTGATCATATCCTTGAGCAAGAATTTAAACTACATATATATTATTCAGTTAGGAAAGTAAGTAGCTCATCACTGCTTCCCAAATACCTTGCTCCTCTATCCTGGAGCCATGGAATCGGGTGCCTATGAAATAAACGTAGGCCTTGGGAAGGGGGAATATTGAAGGTGTCCCGGTGCCTCTGCTCCTTGGCTTCCTGTCTGGCACAAAAGGGAGATATAAGAGAATCTCAGGGATTGTAGCTGCCTTTCATTTCTTGGAAGAAGTAGCAACCCTTTGGCCATTCACGTTGGCTTGCCCTTAGAGGAAGTGCCACCATATACCCCATTCTTTTTCTGCCATTGGTATACTTTCCCCAGTAGCTTCTTTCTTCTATTTCCTAACTCTTTAGTTTAGTAGTCTATGTGACAGTATACTCTTACTCTTTACCCCCTTCTGTTAAACAGTATGTAAGAAATCTTTCTTATTAGTTTTTTAAATCAACATAAGCAAGTATATTTTCTTTTATATATTTCAAATATATGTATCTACTTTTACAAATAGCATTCACTGGTCACAGCAAAAATGCCCAGTGATAGCTAGAAAGTAACCTCTGGCTAATCATGAGAGGGAGGAGGAAGTGGCTTATCACTTCATGAAATGAATATGCAGGCATGGAAGCAGGATGTGGAAGAGTGGCAGAGGGAAAAACTGTTTCCATTTCTAGAATAGATTTAGGATCTCTTTCTTCTTTTGACCCTAAGTGAAAAGCTCTTACCAGTAAAACAGTCTGCTGTCTCTTTAGTAACTGGGTTGATGTTGAATAGGCCAGCAGAGGATGACTCATCCAGTGACGAGGGGTCACAGGAGCTTCAAGAATCAGTCAAAATGGACCCCATCCCCACGGAGCCCCCGAGCCACAGTAGCACAACCTCATATAAGAAGTCTCTCCGCCTCTCCTCAGACCAGATCGTGAGTAGTGTGTGATCAATGTGAATCTAGTCGGATTATCTTGGTAACTGTTCAAGTTGACTTCCTTTCTCTTCTGTCCATTTGATCACAAGCCTCACACACAAAACACTGTGTGTTTGTATAGATGCTTACATACAAATGCTTACAAATAAATGCTCACATAAATGTCCACCTCCAGGGACCTCCAGGATCACCTTGGGAACCTGAGATGTACCCTCCTCCTCCACCACCCCAACTCTCCTACCTCAGTTTCTGGGAGCGAGCTGAGAAATCTGTATTTTTAACTTGCCTCCCCATGAATCTTAAACAGCTCTCTCATCACTGGGTCACCCATGTCTCGAGAGCCACAACAACAAAGAAATAATGTTTTCCTATTTAGACAC
>PVJN01021926.1:0-34048 GCA_004026805.1 Lasiurus borealis
TCCGGGGAGCCAGGCAGCAGTAGCTGGTGGAACAGGGAGCAGAGCACGGGTCAGGGACACAGCACTGGGCGCCCCCCGAGCCACCGCCGGAAGACTGGAGGTAGTAGCCCTGGGAAGCAGCGGGGTACTGGACATAGTATGTGCGGTAGTAAGCGGGGTATTGCACGTAGGTCGTCTGGCACGGCGCCGGGCACTTGACGTACGTCTGGCAGGGAGTTGGGCATTTTACGCAGGTGGTCTGGCACGGCGCTGGGCACTTCACCAACGTCTGGCAGGGGGTTGCACATTTCACATAGGTGGTCTGGCACGGCGCTGGGCACGCCACGCAGGTCTGAGTGGCGCACGGAGCTGGGCACTTCACGCAGGTCTGAGTGGCGCACGGAGCTGGGCATTTGACGCAGGTCTGAGGGGCGCACGGAGCTGCGCATTTCACGGCGGTGACCTGGGAACTCAGCCCAGCCCCCAATCCCGAACCTTTCACGCAAGACGGAGGGAACTGCACCTGCTTCTGCTGGTCACACATCTTTCTGTGCTTTGCAAAATCTGAAAAGAAAGGTTTGGTCAGAACCGGGAAGACGTCCAGGGCACCTGCAGCAGCCCCTTGGGGTCGTCTAGTCTATGAGGAGCAGCCTTTCAAAAAGGTCATGGGCACCGGAAGTGGTCATCCTGGCATTCAGGTGGACCTGCTACCTCAGGCTCAACTCTTGCTCTTTCATGTGGCCGTGTGACTTTGGATAAGGCACCGCCCATCACGGGGCCTCAGTTTCCACGATGGAAAATGAAGGGCTTGCAACAGCGATGTCTGTATTTCTGTCCAACTCCCTGAGCCTCCTCTCCCCTCAGGCGCTGTACGGTCTGCCCTCTGAATGCTTCTTGGGAAATTGTGGTTCCCACTGAGTTGATCTTGCCCACAATTCATTCAAGAGTGGCTTTCCAATGTCATCCCCATAAAGTTAATTTAAAAAATAGTAATAATGAAGTGCCTTTCCTTCCTCCTGCCCAGCCAGGCAGGCAGACACAGGGAAGGCCATTTCATGTCCACAGACACCCAAGCCAACATGAGCCTCCAGCTGAGCCTGGCAGAACCTACCAAGGCCAAATCTGAGTGAGTTTCCACCATTTTCTCTTTGGATCAGCCAGTGGTTCTCAACCTTTCTAATGCCACTTACAGCTCCTCATGTTGTGGTGATCCCCAACCATAAAATTATTTTTGTTGCTACTTCATAACTATAATTTTGCTACTATTAATGAATGGTAATGTAAATATCTGCGTTTTCCAATGGTCTTAGGCTCTACCGCAGCTGTTCTCAACCTGTGGGTGGCGACCCACAGGTTAAGAACCACTAGCAGGGACACCTAAGACCATAACTCCAGGATCCCAAACTCCAGGATCTATATCTAGACTGTCTTTCCCCATCTTCTCATGCCCTATGAGCTGCTAGACCATCACTTTCCCTCCTTAATGGGTCTCAGAGGGGACGGCACAACCGCAATGGGCGAGAGAGGACAGTGACCCAATTCTCTGAAAAGCGCTTTTCCCAGAGGCCCGATGGCTCAGCTCACACCTCTACCCTCCGCCAACCCTCCAGCCTCCTTTCCTACCAGCTCCTGCCCTCAGCTGTCTTCAGCAGTGGTCCTCACTGCCTCTTCCCGTCCACCCTTCTCCAAACTTTTCCACACCCACTCCCTCTGTTGTCACCCCAGGTACAGAGACTTACCCTCTGCTGACAGGAACACGCCTGGGAGAAGCCAGCGATCTGAGGAGCTGGCGGTTGGGGAGACCTTTTATAGGGTGGCGGTGAGGCAATTTAATGGTATCCGAATGAAGCACCAGCGGTCACGAGGACAAGGGCCAGCACTGCATTGGTGAGATTCCTCCCCAGTAGGTCTGGCTCTTCAGTCATAGGCAGGGCATGTCTCCGCTTGACATTGAATTTGCCTAAATTATTCTTCATGGAGCAAGTCAGCCTTCTTTTTCTACACGTTAGGAGAGATGCTGATGAGATCGGTCCCCGTGAAGTTGTTTCTAGGTCACCTGAGTCTTCAGGGACTTGTCTAAGATGGGATTAGTGGCTCAATTTTTCACACTCGCTGTGCCAAGAGCTGCACTGCATTTTCCCAGACTAAATGAAGTGTTCTTTCTGAGGACTTCGATGGTAGCTCCTGCTGTACAGAAAGCATTTGGCTCAGTGGTCTCTGCCTCCATATGGCAGCAAGGCCCTCAAGAAATGCTTTGTTTCATGGACGGATGGGTTATTTGAAGTTGATTTGAGAAACGAGGTGAATTCTTGATGATCCCAAACTCCAGGATCTATATCTAGGCTGTCTTTCTCCATCTTCTCATATCCTATGATCTGCCTCATCTTCATGTCTCTGAACCTCATTACCATGCCTAGATCCCCAAGAGCCCAGCACAGGGGAAATTCCAGCCAAAGGAACACCATGTGATAACAAGAATAGTAGAATCGAACATTTAGTTGAATTCTCTTTATGTGCCAAACAGTTCATAAGACATGTACACTTACAGATGGCCGTGTTGCTGAGGCCCTGAAAGACTAAGGAAGTTACCCATTGTCACAAGCCAATAAGTGGAGAAGCTAGCATTCAAATGTAGGCAGTTGGCCTTCATAAGCCATGATTTTTAGCACTACAATACATTACCTTTTATTTCTGGCTATAGCTTTGTACCTAAATATCTGCCTCCCTTTCTTTCCCCAGTGCAGTGTATATAAGAAGAGAGGTAGAAATAATATATATACATAGAACTTACTATGTACTAAATACCATCCTACTGCTTTATCTGTCTTACTTAATTTGATCTTCATAATAACCCTGTGGTGTAGGCTATGTTAATCCTAGTTTTACAGAAAAGGAATCTAAGACCCAAAGGTTTCATCGTTCCACCAAGGTTATCCTGTTGGTAGGCAAGAGGGTATCATTGAACTCAAGCTTGTCTACTTTCAGAGCCCACTCTCTTCCCACCAAGCCATGTTGAGTCATCCCATGTGGAAGAGTAGCTTGCTCCTGAGCCTAAAACTGGTTCCAAACACCCATGCCCTCAGATCAGCCAGCCTAGACCCCACCATGGCCCCTGTGGCCTTTCAGATGAAAGATGCTTCTGCATTTGCCCATAACGGATCTCCAACCTCCCCAAGACCCATAAGCCTGAAGGCTCTAAAACTTCCTAAATAAAAAGGAAAAACAAAACAATACAACCCCCGACTACTTCTTAGGCACTTCTCACTCCAACCCAGATCTTTCAAGGTCTGTCCCTGAATAGTTTGGAAGATGCAAGAATAGGAGATTCTGCCCCAGACTTGGAAAGTTTCCTGCTTCCTCCTGCCATTCGTGCTTCTGGTCGGCTTGTAACACTCCATCGCTTCCTCTGAGAGGCCTACCAATCCCTCTCCCCAAGGGGATGGTGCAGTGGGGAGGAATGTGGTTGAGGCCATTCCAGTGCCTGCTCGTCTAAGTGGCCCACGTCAGTTAATACCTAGGCCTGGGGTTTTATGGAGGAAATGGAAAAGAGATGATCTTTTATTGGGGCTGGACACTTCATGTGGCATAGCTTATTAAATGTAGTCCCGGTAAGAGTGTCTCAAATAAATAAGTAAACAAACAAATGTAAGCTCACATAACTAAAAGTGGTGGATTCAGAATTTGAACCCAGGTATAAGAGACTTAAAATATACTGTCTTTTCCACAATAACATGCTACTTCTAGGGTTAAAGTCTACAATGTTTTAGGAACTATACCTTCTGGCACCTAACAGACACAGTTAAGAAGCCCACTACCTTCCCCATCAGATGGGCAGCCCCACTTTTCAGGGAAGAAAATGTGCTAGAAGGCCAGTATTTGAGGGCATGTTGACGAAACAAGAGAGAGCGTTCAAGGCACAAGTGGAACTAAGCCCTTGTCTTGATTCTGCCACTGCCTGATAGAGTGACTCCACTGTGGCTTATTAAACTTTCCCACTCACTTATTAAACTTATTGGGATAACCCTGGTTAATAACATGATATAATTTTAAATGTACAAGATTATAATTCAACATCTGTGATCCTAATGTGTGTTCCCCATCCAAGTTTTAGTCTTCTTTCATCATCATATATTTGACCCCTTTTACCCATTTTGCCCACCCTCTGTCCCTCTTCCTCTCTGGTATCCACCATCCTGCTGTCTGTTATTATGAGTTTGTTTTATCAATTCCTTTGTTACTTTTTTTTCCATATTCGTCATATGATTGAAATAATACGGTTTTTTTTTTTTTTGGTCTTTCCATTGACTTATTTCACTTAGCATAATACTCTTGAGATCCATAATGTTGTCACACATGACAATATTTCATCTTTTTTAGAACTGAGTAGTGTTCCATTATATTTACCTATATATCATATCCATCCACTCTAAAATAAAGAGTTAGATGAGGCCCCTCCTGGGATAATCTATGATTATGGAAGTCTAGTCTACAAAGGAAATATACGTTTCCACATCCTAGTCATCCTTGGAGTTATTCCCACTAGACCAGTGGTTCTCAACCTGTGGTTCTCAACCACTAGCAGGGTCTCCTAAGACCATGGGAAAACACAGATATTTATGTTATGATTCATTAACAGTAGCAAAATTACAGTTATGAAGTAGCAACAAAAATAATTTTATGGCTAGGGGTCACTACAACATGAGGAACTGTATTAAAGGGTCACGGCATTAGGAAGGTTGAGAACCACTGCACTAGACTATAATTCCATGCATTGGCAACTATGTACACGTTCACTGTATATCGCTTGGCGCTAGCACAGGAACCTGGGGACCATTCACTAGACAAACATAGAAATGGATGCATGAATGGGGATGCTTTACACTGACGGTAGAACCTGGACCACCTTCCTTCCCCCACGTGGTGAGAGCACATCCTGCTGTTAGCCAATCTGTGTGTCCTGTGCCATCTGTGAGCTCTGATTGGATCACTTCCTGCTCTGTGGGGTTAAGCTCTCACTAATGGGTTTGACATCTTCCAGCAGCATTAACATCACTAGCGAGAGATGCCGCTTCCATGTGCCACCAAAACAGGTAGGTGGGTTGAGTCCCACCCATTTTACAGACTGAGAAGGCAAGGCACGGTGAAGTCAGATGACTGGTACAAGTGCCAGGGTGAATCACAGGGCTATCTTCAAACATATCTTTCCCTTTGGACACAAGCTCATAAAACCAGAGACTTGTGGACTCATGCAATAGTAGTCCGGTAGACTCACGGGGCACAGAATCAGAATCCTGGCATCTCTGAGGTACAGGGGACTAGCACATGTCATCGGTCTGGCCCCCGCCAGGAGAGACAGGTCATCTGACTTAATGAGCTATTCTTCTTTAAAAGATTTTCTGGTCTTTAAAAATTCCCTACAGACCCTCTGCTTAGCTCATTTCAGGACTTACTACCACCTTCAGAGTCAGGAACTGTACACTAGAGTATCTCTAAGGTTCCTTAGAGCATCAGCATCCACAAATCCTGACATTAATGATGTGTCTGAAGCTGTGCTCCTAAGTGCATGAACCAAACCAAGATTTTAACTAAATGGTACCACCAGCCCCAATCAGGAGGTCAGAGCAGGAGTTGCCCAAGTTAGCCTGTTGCTCCCTGAGGGCAGGGCCTGGGACTCCTCTCATCTGGGGAGCTTCCGTTGACCAGGGTCTAGAGATGTTCTGAGAGGAAATCTGGGGTGTGAGTGTGTGTGTGTGTGTGTGTGTGTGTGTGTGTGTGTGTGTGTGAAAAAGAAGTGGGAGGTATTAAGAAGCCACCCACTTAGGCAAGAGCGAGAGGGAGAAAGAGAGAGGACACAAGAACATTATATCCAGTAAGAAATCTCACTTCGCCCTGACCAGTTTGTCTCAGAGGATAGAGCATCGGCCTGTGGGCTGACGAGTCCCAGGTTTGATTCAAGGGCATGTACCTTGGTTGCGGGAACATCCCTGGTAGGGGGTGTTCAGAAGGCAGCTGATCGATGTTTCTCTCTCATCGATGTTTCTAGCTCTCTATCTTTCTCCCTTCCTCTCTATAAAAAAATCAATAAAATGTATATATTTTAAAAAAAGCAATCTCATTCTGTGTCTGAGACTAGAAGATAATGAAGAGGCCCCTCCCTCTGAGCCTGTGTCCATGTGTGTCTCTCTCTTCTGGGTTCAGCTATGACACTTGCCCCAGAGCCTCTGCACCATTATTTCAGGGACAATCAGAGATTTCTCCCAGATTATCAAGATATCATATTATAGAACCACAGAATAGACAACAAGCAAGGATCTTTACAGGCATTGGGCTCAGCCCTTATATTGTAACAGGCCCACGGGAGGGAAGAAACTTGCTCAAGACCACACAATCAGGTAGAGGCAGACACCAGACAGGAATCTCTGAATCCCATCCAGGTCACAGACCATTGCAACATGTGGTCACTGAACAGGCTTGTTAGGGAGTGCCCTTATCTGGCTGCCTCCTTGCCTCCCTCCCCTCTCCCAAACCCACCATGTTTATTCTGTTCACACCCATAGCCTTAGATCTTGAAACTGCTCAGAAAAAATAACCAATAACTATCTTTTGGATAAAAAAATCCAAGCAAATATTAATGTGAAATAAAGCATGTGCCTAACATGTGAGCCAGTACTAAGCGACTGTCTGTTAGTTTTGCTGGTATTTCTACCTGATATCCACCATCAACCACATGCAGTAATCCTAGTTGCATTCAGTCCTGAGGAAAAAGACGGAAGACAGGTGGGCAGGATAAGAAATAAGCTTTTTCTTTTAATTCAGAAAAATTGCAGTCTAGAAAGGCTGTGACTCTGTCACAATAGCCTCTGGTCAGGCCGGCCACCACTTTCCACCCATTTTGGAAAACACGGGACCATCAGTATTTCTCTCTCTCTCTCCCCTCCCCTCCCTCTCTCTCTCCTTCTTTCTCCCTCAATATGTTTGTCTCTTGTGCTTGCATACACGTGTGCATGCGCACATACTCAGGCACACGTGCACTCTGGTAACCATTTTAAAAAGTGAGTTTTCTTAACATACAAGATAATGAGTTGCACAGAAGGAATTCTTCTCACAATTAAAAACCAAATCACTAAGGCAAAAATCCTCCACAAAATCAAAAACATTTTTTTCAGTTCCTACCACAAATACCTAGGATGAGAAAATTTAGCATTGGATGTTCCCACCTATGAAAATTCCCTCCGGGAGCCAACTCTTTTTATATATTTCATAAGATTTATATATTTTTAACTTTATTTTATTTTATTTTATTTTATTTTATTTTATTTTATTTTATTTTATTTTAATACTAAAGGCCTGGTGCATGAAAATCGTGCACTGTGGGGGTTTCTTCAGCCCAGCCTGCGTCCTCTCACAGTCCAGGAGCGGGCCTAAGCTGTCAGTTGGACCTCCTTAGAGCTGCTGGGAAGGCAGGAGAGGCTCCCACCATTGCTGCTGTGCTTGCCAGCCCTGAGCCCGGCTTCTGGCTGAGCGGCACTCCCCCTGTGGGATCACACTCACTACCAGATAGCAGCTCCTGTGTTGAGCGTCTGCCCCCTGGTGGTCAGTGCACATATAGCGACCAGTCATTCCACCATTGAGTCAATTTGCACACTAGCCTTTTATTATATAGGACTTTTATTGATTTCAGAGAAGAAGGGAGAGGGAGAAAAAAAAAACATCAATGATGAAAGAGAATCATTGATCAGCTGCCTCCTGCATGCCCCACACTGGGGATCAAGCTCATAACCCTGGCATGTGCTCTGATGGGGAATCGAATGGTGACCTCCTGGTTCATAGGTCAGTGCTCAACCACTGAGCCACACTGACTGGGACATAACATATATTTTTTATACATTTTCTCACAAGACATCTAAAAACACCTATCTTAAAACATAGAAGTTTAATAATGACAAAGTTGATGCTGCTGTTGATGATGAATTTGATAGCAAGGACATGGAAGATGACTCACTTTCAAGCTTGCATTTCTACCCTTGGAGAACCAGGAACTTACTGCCTTCATAACAACTTCTGCTACCAACTCAGGCTGTCTGCATTGGGGTAGAGGTGAGGAAAGAGTTTCCTGGTAAGTATCTCTCTATGAATGTCCTTCTGTCACCCCATCTCTTCCCACTAATACAATGCCGCAATCATGTCACTCAAAACTCAGATAAGAGTCCGGGGAAATAGGAATGAGATCATGGGCTACAGGAACAGTTATAACAACTGTTATCATAACAACCTCAACCACATCTAGGCCTTAAATCTGTGGCTGACACTGCCCCAGTCCTATGAAAAATAGGCAAATAAACTTTAGCTTCTGCCCTCACTGAGCTCACAATTTAATTGGAGAAAGATGCAGAGACACCTGTGAAGTTAGATGTTAATGCTGACCCTCAACACACAAGAAACCAGTAGACAAGGCATGACTGAAGGCAAATTCAGGAGTTTCTCAGTAGGCAGTTTTTAAAAATGCTGCTAGAACACCACAATAGAACAACTGATTTCAAATTTCTGGGTATTCTCACAGCAGTATTTTTTTTTAAGATAACTAGTTTATTGTGTGTACAATTGGACATAAAGGCCAATGATCATTCTAGACATAGAGGAAGAGATCCATGTTAGGTGAAAATCTGTTAAGGCTTCATGGAAAAGGCAAGGCAGACACTGGGTACTTAAGATTGTACAAAAATGACTTCAGCGGTTGTCAAATTGTATTCCTGTAGAGGATTAGCATCATTAGGTGCATAAAGAAATATGTTGTGTGTTTTTTTAAGAAAATGAACAAATAGCAGTGCTTTTTTTTGCAATTCACAAAAGTATTAATGCTCAACATGCTCTCAATTGTATGTTAAATATGTTTTTATTTAACATACAATTCACAAATGCCTGCATAAATAAGCATCATACACAAAATAACTAATAAAATGGAAAAAATAATAGGAAAATTCAAGAGTGTGATAGCTTGCACACGTGATTGTCCAAGTTTGCATAATATTTAACCAGTTAAATAATCCTAGTGTAGATTTAATTTGCAAATAACACAATGATAGACTTAGAGAGTAAAAAATATATCAATTTGTTTGAACATAGAATTAGAAACTTCTCTGAATTAATCACAGGCTATATATAAGTAGACTCTGGTTTGAATTTATGAGTAGAAATAGCCCTTTACATAAGCACTACTAAGGATGAAATATTTATAAATAACCTGAGTAAAACTTATTCATAAAACTACAAAATGAGTAGTATTTACAAAATACTGCATAAGAGTTGAATTATGATAACTCATTCCATTCTCTTAGAATGGGAGAATAATTTCCATAAAAAATAAAACACCAAACAAAATTTGTAGAGCTTGCTGGGGACATGAATCACTAAACTACTCAAGTTAATAACTTTCAAAAATCTTATGTAATCAATTAGAAAATACTGAGAGCTTAGAGATTAATGGCAACAGTTATTTTTTTAAATACATTGTGGTGTGGAGCAAATGCAAAATTAGCTCCATCTTCAGTTCAGAGCTGCTCCAGGGAAGTGTGAGAAGGACCCCATCAGTCAAGGCAGGGGGTCCAGGTGATGGGTGGGTAGATTCAGACACATAGGGGCAGAACGGAAACTCCAAGGGTCTCCTAGGAATTACCTTCTAGAGGTCATGACCACTTCCCAATGAAGATAACTGTAGACTTACAACATGCTTGTTTAATCAACGTTTTATTATTCTATATTTGCTTCTAGAGTTTGTGTGTTTATGATTATAAATACAGAAATTAACATCTTAAATTTCTGAATTTTGTTTGTATTTTAGAACATTATCTAAAATTCAATTTCCAGATTTAAAATTGATTATAAAACTGTTGCAACAGAAATATATGAGGATAGCTTTAATGCATCCAACCCAGATTGGATAGTTGCTTTTTAAAAGAATCAATGTTGGATATGAAATTATACTTTATTGCTTACAATAGTTATTCTCTATTTTTCCAAACATTTATTGTTCCTTTAAATTATCTATTTTGTATTTAAAAAAATAACTGTTGCCATTAATCAAGGTCCAAGGACGAGTCTACATAAAGCATCTTGAACCCAAGAGGTACAGGACAAAATGGAAGGGGAGAGAAAGAACCATCAATTATTTGGTATTTGGTTCTTCCTTTATTGGTCCTGAGTGGTCCTCGGGACCCAGCTTAGCAGCAGCTCCCAGAATACTGGCCATAACCAGCATCCCTTCCCCACCCTCCCAGGACCCCAAGGGCTCAGAGTCACAGCAGCCTGAGCTCTGGGGCTCTAAGATTCTGTTTCCCTCTTCGTTGGTCCCGGAGAAATTGCCAGGTGATGTTGGAGACATCAGTGACTAAATTTCTGAGTCATCCTCTGCCTGCTTTTGCTTCTACAGGTGACACCTGGTGGTGGTAAAGGGCATGTTCATTGAAGGTCCTGTCCTTGACATGGAGACCTCCTCTTTCCCTTACCTCATCTTTGTTGAATAAGAGGTCAGTGTTTACATCTTTCCTGTTAATGTTAGATATTTAGACTAATTTTTCCATAACTATAAGTGCTGCTGTTGACCTGCTTTAATAATTTTCCTGGTGTGCAAATACAGGTGTTTGATGAGTTAAGGTAAACATTTTAGTAGTTGAGATAAAGAGTATGTCATTTTTGTTGTAATGGTTATGGAAAGTGTAACTCAAGTGACTACAATTGTCTTCATATCCTGACTTCAGTTCTTTGGATATATACTCAGAAGTGGGGTACTGGACCATATAGTAGTTCTTATTCCCATCAAAACCTTAACAGCATTTTTATAGAAATAGAAAAACAAATTCTAAAATTTATATGAAACCACAAAAGACTGCAGATAGTGAAAGCAATCTTGAGGAGAAAAAAATAAAACTGGAGTCATCACATATCCTGATCTCAAAATATATTACAAAGCTACAGTAATTAAAACAGTATTGTGTACTGGAACGAAGGTAGATCTTTATGTCAGTACAATACTGTTTTAATTACAAAATAGAGTCTAATAATAAAACCAGGTGTATATGTATATATAGTCATATTATCTTTGACAAGGGTGCCAAGCATGCACAATGAGAAACAGTCTCTTCAATAAACTGTTGAGAAAACTGGGTGTTCAGATGAAAAAAAAAGAAATTGACCTTAACTCAAAATGGATTAAAGACTTGAACCTAAGACCTGAAAGTAAATCTCCAGAGGAACATGCAGGGGGAAAGCTTCCAGACATCAGTCTTCGCTGTGGTTTCTTGGCTATGACACCAACAGCACAGGCAACAAAAGCAAATACAGACAAGTGGGACTAAATTAGATTTAAAATCTTTGGCATTGCCCTAACCGGTTTGGCTCAGTGGATAGAGCGTCGGCCTGCGGACTCAAGGGTCCCAGGTTCGACTCCGGTCAAGGGCATGCACCTTGGTTGCAGGCACATCCCCAGTGGGGGTATGCAAGAGGCATCTGATCAATGTTTCTCCCATCGATGTTTCTAACTCTCTATCCCTCTTCCTTCCTCTCTGTAACAAATCAATAACATATATATAAATAAAAGCATTTAAAATCTTCTGCATTGTGAACATTCAACAGAGTGGAAAGGCAACCTTGGGAGTGAGAGAAAATATTTTCAAACCAGCTATCTGAGAAGAGGTTAGAGACATGCACAGGGTTCCAATCTGTAATCCCCCGAGACATTTCCCATGTACTCTTTCTTCTCACTTCTCTCAGAGCCTCCCTTTGCACAACGCCCCATCTATTCGCTCGGGGAAAACCCTCAGTTCAGTTCCTTCAGACCGGACTAACTTTGCAGGCTGCCTCTCTCTCTCGAAAGTCATCATGTGTAGGTTGACTTGATCTTCCTCCCTTAGACCTTTCTTTCTGGCTCCAGGTCCCCTATCCTCTTTGGTCTTATTCTTCCCAATTTCTGATCTTCTCCACCACCTCAATATAGACAGGAGATCCACTGTTAGATAATTGCTCCCCACCATGTGACACAAGAAAAGTCAGCCCTTTGCTGATGGTGTTCTCAGCAATCACTCTCCACTCCGCTCCCTCCCACCCACAAACCCACCCAGGGCCTCTCCTGTGAGAAAAATCCCCCTCATTCATGGGCCAGCCCCACCTCAGGAATATCTCCTGGTGTGAGGATGCTGGACCTTTGGGAGCTGTAGGAGGCAGGCCCGCTGAGCAGCCTTGGAGGGAGCAGTCAGACAAGCGAGAGGCAGGTGGGGAGAACAGGCTTTATTTTTCTACCTGGTGAGACACAGTGATAACACTGAGAGGCAGACACAGTGATAACACTGAGAAGAGAGGCTTCCCAGAAACTTGGAAGATACATGCCGAGCATCTTCTGGGGAGCACTCATCCTTCCCCCAAGAACATTTCGGCAAACCGGCCTGGGAATATTAGAATGGGGTGTCTGGGAGAGGCTGAGTCTGGCTGGGGCTGCTCCCCTGGCTTCTTGTCTCCTCTCCAGTCGCTGGTCTCAGCAGCAGATCCAGGTCAGCAGCAGCCCCCAGAGCCGTGGCCACAGCCCGAGCCCCCGGATCGCTGGCCACTGCCTCGGTCACAGGAGCCGGAGCTCTGGCGCCTGCAGCCGTGGGCCCTGCGGTGGGGCCTGTGGTGGCTCAGGCAGCAGCCGCCCTCAGAGGAGCTGGGGCCACAGCCGCCCCCAGAGCCCAGAGCACAGCCAGAGGGGGCTGGGGGCAAACACTGGGCTGGGCTCTTTGGGGGGCACTTCGGGGAGGGGCATTTGGGGGTGCACTTGGGAGGGGGCTGGCACTGCTGCTGGTTCTGCTGGCAGGACATCTCGGCAGGAATGTGACCTTGAACAAAGAGAGGACATGTTGAGCTCAGAAGCTTCAGAAGTCTCAGTGTCTCCTCCCCACGGCTTTCAGCAAACACTCGTCCTCCATAATGGCCACGCTGCCTGCTCAGCCAAACTCGGAGGGAAACGCATGGGAACACGGAGGGGCCACGTACATTTGCATAAAGGACACTTGATGGACCCATGTGCATCCCTGACAGCATACTCAGCAGGCATGGGAAGGAGCCCTCAGGACCTTGGCTTTTGGGGTTCACAGCCCCCTGCCAGGTGCCTGAGTGGCTCCTTGCTCACCACCATCCTCCCCCCACTGCTGCCCACTAGGGCCTCTTCCCCCTGGTTCCATTCAGGTCTGAGCCCCTCTCCCACCGCTCCCAGCTGAGGCCTGTCCCCTTCCAGACACTCACCGGATGCAGGGGAGGCGGGAGAAGCTGTTCCTGAGGAGGCTGTGGATGGGGAGCCCAGGGCAGGAGCCCTTTTATCCTGTGCTGGTTTGTGTGACACAGGCACGGGGCATGCTGCTGCTTTCACAAGCAGGGGGAGGTGACAGCGGGTGCACCTCCAGGACCAGCCTTCCAGCCTTTCCCCTGAGCACTTGCATAAGGTCCAGCTAATGAGGTGCAACCCGGAAGCAGGATGACTGACCACATAACTCCCGCCGGGGCTTCCTGGGGGCCTGGCACTCCCCTTCCTGCCTTCCTTCCCGCCTTCTCCCGGCCGCCATGCCCGGGTTCAGCCTGTCTCAGGTGCTGTCCTGGGCGCGAAGATGGCTATGGAAACATTCTGTCCTTCCATTCTACCAAGAGACACACCTGGGCAAGTTAATAAATTACAAAACAGCTGAAACCTGTTTGGCTCAGTGGATGGAGCGTCAGTGTGTGGACTGAAGGGTCCCAGGTTGGATTCCAGTCAAGGGCATGTATCTTGGTTGTGGGCACATCCTCAGTAGAGGGCGTGCAGGAGGCGGCTGATCGATGTCTCTCTCTTGTTGATTTTTCTAGCTCTCTGTCCCTCTCCCTTACTCTCTGTGAAAAATCAATAAAATATATTGAAAAATAAAAATTAACAATAAATTACAAAGCAATTCCAAGTGATACATGTAATGTAATGTGCATAGCTTCTCCAGGCTGTCCTAGTGACCTTGACCTTCTGGTATAAGGGACTACTTCCCCCTGACCTCCTGGCAATGAGAAGTGGACAAGGGATGGGACTGGTGTAGGGACCTGTCTTGTGGAGGGAGCCCCTGGATCAACTCCTGGCACCTGGGGAGCAGCACGGAGTTTCAGGCACGAAGGGAGCAGACCCAGCTAGGTGCTCATGGACGAATAAGGACATTGACCAGAGTCAAAAATGTATGTTTCTTTCTTACTGAGTTTACCTAAACTCAACGCTATTTGCACATTGGAATCCATTATACTACCTAGCTAGAGTAAAAAAATATAATTAAGGCTATAAACTTTAATAAACCATATGTAACTTACATGATTTTTGCTGTTGTAATAATATCATATCATGGATGTAAATTTCCTTATAAAGAAAAGCGTTCATGACCTTTTGTTAACTGGTAAAAAGCAGCACACCTAATTAATTAAATGATTTTGAATGGATTCATTTTTATAGGATATGTGTTTTATTCTGTAATGACCACTCAAACCTATAGGACTAACTTCCTACCTTTAGACAATTTTGTTTTTCTCACTTCACTCTAAAAATCAATCACACTGAAGCATGGTGACACCAGGAGTTATTTTAAGACCCTATGGAGACCCCTGGCTGGTGTGGCTCAGTTAGTTGGGCATCATCCGGTGCACCGAAATGTTGCCAGTCCAATTCCAGTCAGGACACATGCCTGGGTTGTGGGCTCCATCCCTGGTAGGGGGCATGCAGGAAGCAGCTGATCGATGTTTCATTCTCACATTGATATTTCAATAGTTCTCTCTCTTTCTCTTTTTCTCTCTCTCTCACCTCCTCTTTTTTATCTCTCAAAATCAATAAAAAAAAGAAAGAAATTGTGCTGAAACAATTGGACATCCTTATGTATAAAAATTATTTGAACCTGATACTACATATAAATATTAACTCAATATACAAGGTGTCCCCCCAAAAAATGTATATACTCGAAGTCTGTAGTTTCTCTTACATTTTGAAAATGAAATTATTTTCATAAAAGCTGTTTTTATAATTATTCAAAGTGTGTATACATTTTTGGGGAATAGCCTGTATATGGTTCAAAATGTAAAACATGAACCTTCTAGGGTAGAACAAGAAAAAAATCTTTGTGACTTTGTTGTATGCAAAAAATTTTAGATATGACAAAAAAGGGGGCATTTCAAAAAGATCTTGATAAGTTAGACTTCATCAAAATTTAAAATTTCTACTTTTTTAAAAGACAGTTAAGAAAATGCCAAGAAAAGTGACAAACTTAGAGAAAATATTTGAAAAACACTTATCTGATGAATTATGTATGTCCATAATATATAAAAATTCTCAAAATCAATTGTAAGAAAATGGACAAACATTAAAAATGGACAAAATTTGTGAACAGACATTTCAACAAAGATATGTGGGTGGCAAAGAAGCCCATGAAAAGACACCATCATGAGTCATTAGGAAAATACAAATTGAGAACAAAATGAGCTACAACTTTACACACATTCGAATGGCTAAAATAAATAATAACAGTAGTAATAACTGGCAATACCAAGTACAAGCAAGGTTGTGGAGCAACTAGGTCTTCAGGGAGAGCGGAAAATTGTACAACCATTTTGGAAAACAGTTTGTCAGATCCTTTAAAAATGAAACACACACTATTTGCTCCCGAAACCCTACCCCTAGGTTTTCACCAAGATAAATAAAATGTATGTTCACAGAAACACCCGCAAGTCAGTGTCTACAGTGGCTTTACCCATAATTGCCCGGAACTGGAAACAGCCCGTGTCTTTCAACAAGTGAATGTTTAAAGAATGTGATACCTCCATACAATGGAATGGTACTTAGCAATAAAGAAGGAATGAACTACTAATATATGAAACAACAGAATAAATGTCAAGTGTATCATTCTATGTGAAAAAAAAAAAAAGCCAGACTTTAAACAACAGGGGTGTGAGGGCATGAGTTGGGGTATAATTTATTTAAAAAATAAATAAATAAATGCTACGTAGTATATCATCCCAATGATCTGACATTCTGGAAAAGACAAAATGATAAGGACTAAAAATAGATCAGTAATTGTCATGGTTTGGTATGAGGAGGGCTGAGGGGAAAAGCCATGGAGTGATGTCTCCATAGGGTCATGAGGAAATGTATTCCAGGGATGGAATTGTTTTTTTTTAATCTTAATTGCAGTGGTGTTCACACATTGGAGGATGTTAGTCAAGGCTCATAGCATTGCATATTTTAAATGGGTGATTTTTTGTTTGTTTGTAAAATATACCTCAAGAAATCTGACTTAAAAATATAATAAAATAATACCGTTTGGGAATACAAATATTAAATGTGATAAAAAAATACACAAAAAGAATGATAAATACAAATTCAGGGTGGTGGTTACCAGCAGCAGGAGCTGGTAATGGATAAGGTACATAGTAAGTTGTATGTATGTACCTTACTATTAGAGTTCTTTTTTTCACTTGTGTGGTGGATTTTTGTGTGTGCTATTTAAATAATAGATATAAAGATAGATAGATAGATAGATAGAGATATAGGAGATAGCTAGATAGATAAGCAGTTGGATAAATTAATTGCATGGACCAATGATGAGCATATATCACAAACATGGATTTGTTTATCCAAATTGATGCACTTAATATCCAAAAACAAGACAAGCAAATGACAAACTCCAGGAATACATATCTTCCTAGCACACTGCTTTCAGCCTGCTCATCTCCTCTTCGCCAATCAGTCATAAGTCACTAAAGAGGAGGGCAGGTCCTCATTTATTTGTTGCTCATTTATTACTAATCTGCCTGGCTCAGCTCAGCCTGAAGCTGGACCTCAGATAAAGCAATCCCTGCCCCAGAGCTAACATACATGTCATGAGGTCATACAATCCTCATTTTAGACCAACCGGGTAGACTTCTCCTCCACATGTAATTCCAGATTCCTCGGGGATGTCAGGGCTCCTAAAACATCCTCAAAGTGCCCCACTTTGGGAGTCACCTCATGCTCTGGGCCAAAGGTTCAAGTATCTTCTGTCACCTCAGGTCACCTGCCATTTCAGGCACACAGTGGGCCCTAATCGGTTTGGCTCAGTGGATAGAGCATCTGTCTATGGACTCAAGGGTCCCAGGTTCATTCCGGTCAAGGGCATGTACCTTGGTTGCGGGCACATCCCAAGTAGGGGGTGTTTCTAATTCTCTATCCCTCTCCTTTCCTCTCTGTAATAAATAAATAAATAAATAAATCAGGCACACCGTGAACTCCCTTCTGAGAAGGACAGAGAGGGTGTAAGGTGAGGGAGGCTTCGTGCGGGAGGTGGGAGATTAAGGTGATTCCAATCAAACAGAAGAATGGAAGCATCGGGAAATGCAGACAAGGACTGAGACGGGGACTGAGACGGGGCCTCGGGCTGGGTATGAGACACTTCCGCTGGCAGGTTCTGAAACAGTTTGGGCCACACTGACCGGGGGCGTGTCACACCCCAAGTGCAGCCCACAGCAACTCAAAATCGCACATCCCTGGGATTAAAAACGGCCTCTGTTCCTTTTTCTGGGAAACCACATGACATGAAAAAAGTAATTATTTCCTTCCACAGCGAGGCTTGAACCCATAGACAACACCTACATTGTTGCCTTAGGGCTCAGTCACCTCAAAGGCTAATGCTCATTTACTAGCAGTGTTCATCCTCTCTGCTCCGTTGTAGGGTCCCAGAAAGCAGAGAATGTGCCCCCCCTCACTGTGGAAATCCCAGCTGAGCAGGGTACTCACTGGCCCAGCTGGTACCAGTATGTACTTCTCAGATGAAGCATCGTGGGAATGGATGACTTAAGAGAGAGTGTTCCAGCAGATAGGACTGCAGGTGGCAGTAGGAAGGAGAGAGGCCCTGATCACATTTTGGGCTGAGCAGAGAAGCCATGGGGTGATGCCTCCAGCAGGGGTCCTGGAGGAAGGTCTGGGTAGCGCCCGCAGGGGTCCCAGGCTTCCCTGAGAGCAGGCTCTCCCTGGGGCTGCCCCCACCCCTATCTGTGGGCCTTAGGCATCACCAGGAAAGTGGTGGCTCCCCCCACTTCCGGTTCTCCTCCAGCCCCTCCAGGGTACATTCTGGGGCAAGCACCAGAGTGAGGGAATGGCTGTTTCATTGAATTTTATTTAATTAAATGTAAGTATGTGACTGTTAAAGTACCAATGGTCTTCTTTTGGTAAATAAATGTGAAATATTGTATTACCATTACTTGGGGAAAAAATGTGATGAGGAATTCATCTGTAATATCACAACAAAAGAAAATGGGAAAATAGTATTTGGTTTACATAAAGCTTCTCTATTATGAGGTCTTAGCCATTATGAGGGCAAATGACGCTCACCAACCACCTATAGCATTGTCAGTTTCACAATCATCGACCTTGCTTGTGAAATGGCTCATTTTTACCATTTGAACAATTTTTCTTTCATTCTTCCAGGCAGAAGAATTTCTACAGTGTCAGAATCAATAGGCCATAGGCCACAGTCAGGAAGAAATGGAGCCACCATGGAAAAGAGGATATTTTTCTCTTCATCTTCCTCCTCCTCCTCCTTATAGTCTCTGACCTCCTTCTTCTTAAGAATATGAATTGTGAATCTTGTCATGGCTAGAGTTGTCAGTCCCTTCTCCATTCTAACTCCTCTGCCATCTGGGACATGAGGTCCTCTTAGGAATGTTTCTGTCCTAGACAAGATTGTCTTCAAGCCCCTTCCTTTAGCCTTCCTCGCACTCCCACAAGGCAATGGTCTTGCCCAGCTGTCACCCCTAGAGAGCATCTGAAGGCTCCATCTCCCTCTGGATCCTGCAGTGCAAGAAGGCAATGACCTCCAAAAGCTGGACTCTTAGGCTTGAGGTCTTTGTAAACACTACTATAACAGTATTTATTTCATTAGATCCATTATATTCTTTGTCCAAGTGATGGTCCATTTAGGCTGTGAGATACTCCAGGGAAGAGACATGTCTTAAGTATCTCTATATTATTACTGTTAAATGAGGTCAAAGAGCCTGTGTCCATCCATGGAAGTGAACCAATGAATGAATGAATGAACCAATGAATGAATGTATAGCCGCAGGTCCAAGGCAGAGTTGAATGGGAAGTACTTGGCAGTCACAAGGACATCCTGGTTCCATCTTATTAAACGTTTAGGTTCCTGCCCAGGAAGACACAGAGGGAGGCAACTAGGAAGTGTGTGGCACTGTCACCTCCCCCTGCTTGTGAAAGCAGCAGCATGCCCTGTGCCTGTGTCACACAAACCAGCACAGGATAAAAGGGCTCCTGCCCTGGGCTCCCCATCCACAGCCTCCTCAGGAACAGCTTCTCCCGCCTCCTCTGCATCCGGTGAGTGTCTGGCAGGGGACAGGCCTCAGCTGGGAGTGGGGGGAGAGGGGCTCAGACCTGAATGGAACCAGGGGGAAGAGGCCCATAGTGGGCAGCAGTGGGGGGAGGATGGTGGTGAGGAAAGAGCCACTCCAGCACCTGTCAGGGGGCTGTGAACCCCAAAAGCCAAGGTCCTGAGGGCTCCTTCCCATGCCTGCTGAGCATGCTGTCAGGGATGCACATGGGTCCATCAGGCGTCCTTGAAGGTGCTTTATGCAAATGCACGTGGCCCCTCTGTGTTCCCATGTGTTTCCCTCCGAGCTTGGCTGAGCAGGCAGTGTGGCCATTACGGAGGACGAGTGTTTGCTGAAAGCCGTGGGGAGGAGACATTGAAACTTCTGAAGCTTCTGAGCTCAACAAGTCCTTTCTTTGTTCCAGGTCACATTCCTGTCGAGATGTCCTGCCAGCAGAACCAGCAGCAGTGCCAGCCCCCTCCCAAGTGCCCCTCCAAGTGCCCCTCCCCGAAGTGCCCCCCAAAGAGCCCAGCGCAGTGTTTGCCCCCAGCCCCCTCTGGCTGTGCTCTGGGCTCTGGGGGCGGCTGTGGCCCCAGCTCCTCCGAGGGCGGCTGCTGCCTGAGCCACCACAGGCCCCACCGCAGGGCCCACGGCTGCAGGCGCCAGAGCTCCGGCTCCTGTGACCGCGGCAGTGGCCAGCGTTCCGGGGGCTCGGGCTGTGGCCACGGCTCTGGGGGCTGCTGCTGACCTGGACCTGCTGCTGAGACCAGCGACTGGAGAGGAGACAACAAGCCAGAGGAGAAGCCCCAACTGGACCCAGCCTCTCCCAGACATCCCACGCTCGTCTGTCTGCCCAGCCTGAGCTGGGATGTTCCCCCGGAGGGTTTCCACGTTTCTCCAGCCCATCCAGTCTGAAGTCCAGGATCTCACAACTCTCCCCCCGCCCCCCCTGCATGTGGCAATGATTGGCAGTGCCTGCGCCTGTGAAAAAAAATAAATAAATAACGCTTCTCTTCCCCATCAGCATGGCAGCTCGCATGTCTTTTCACTCTGTCCCTCTTCTCAGTTCCTCCGTCAGCAAAGCCCAATTCTGGGAGCAGAATCTTAGTTTTGGAGCCGGAATAAATAGATCAGTTCCCCCTCCACCCACAGAAGGGCTGTGAAGAGATTTTAGGTTGGAATGGAGATGGAAAGAAGGGTGAGAGTCATATTGCTTTGAGTCCTTGCAACGCTCAGTGAAAGGATTGATTTTTCCTGTGAAACCTGAGTGGGTGTTGATATAATCTGGGAGTTGCCACTGTAGGATATGGGACTTTTATATATTTTGCTAAGCTGTTTCGGGGTCCTAATTAAGAAATAGGGAATCAGGAGGCAAGAAAACAGACAATCGGTGAGGGGAGGAGACATATGCCTCAGGAAGGAGACTTAACTCAATGCACTCTATGAAAATACAGTGGTACCTTGAGATACGAGTGCCCTAACATGAGATTTTTGAGATATGAGCCATCGAGCAAGCTATTTTTGCTTTGAAATACGAGCAACATTTGAGATAGGAGTAATCGTGCGGATTGGCCGGCTGCACACGACCCACCAGTTTACCTCGACTTGAGCGTCTCATAGTTTCCCACACCTCAAGGTTACGGAACGAATTAAATTCGTATCTCGAGGTACCACTGTACAGGCGATGAAAGGTGAGAAGTATTTACATTAATGAGGTCTAGGGGGAGCAATATGGCTGGGAATCTAGTCAACGATATAATTAATGTATGTGAGATGAAAATTTAGAAGAATGAAGAAGAAAACATGAGAAGTGTCAAGAAGTAAACATTCATTAACCGTTGAACTCTACAACCATGAAGCTCAATACACTCCCATGTTTTGGCTTAAATTATAAAACTCAGATGCTGCTGAGGTTGAAATAATGTTCCTATGCATGAACCAAGAGTAACATCTTACCTGGACTGCCAGAAAGCCAGAGAAATGTTATAGAGCTCAAACCACAATCAAATGGCAAATATTAAGAGAAACTAATGTTAAGAACTGAGTAGTAGAGCAAGCAGGGGCTGGACAATCTCATAAGTTCATTAAATTAAGGAAAGATTTTATCAAGTCTGGAAATTATTAAAACTTGGAGATTAAAAAAAAACCTGAAGAAGTTTAATATCAGACACACCAACCAGGTCTAACAAACTGGGACATGAATCCTTGAAGTAGAAGCCACAGCTCTCGTCATGAGTTTAAGTTCAGCTAGAAATCACCCAGGGGCAGGAGACATGTGAGTCTCGCAAAGGGGAGGGCGAGCCTGGCACCCAGGAAGGGCTATACTCTACAGATAGGATCTGCAAAACTCTGAACACCAGGCTCTGAGCACAGTCAACACACAGGCCCAACAGTCTGTGCAGACCTGAAATAGTCCACCATGGACTGGAAACACTGGAGAATTAGAACACACCATCTGCCAGGAGCTTTAGAAGAAGACTTAGAAGCTCAGAAGTACCTCAAAGTGCCACTTTAAAGAACTGACAGAATTATGGCTCATGGTTGAGTCAAATCTGAGTGATGAGAAAAGGGAGCAGGGTCAACTTATCAAAATCCTGGCTGGGACACCAAAGAGATATAGGGAAGCTAAAAGTAATAAAGAGCATCATAAAAAATGGAGCCAAAAAAAAGAGAGGTCCCAGCAATGAAAAAAATAGACTCCAAAAACTGCATCAGGGTGACACCAAGTCCTAGTCTTGGACTCATTTATCCACTCAATTAAAAAAAATTTATCAATAAAATATACATTTTTATGGAGCACCTATGATGGACACAATTCTAGGCACTAGATACAGCAGAGAGTCAGAGAGACAAAGTTTCTTCTCTAGGAAACTTACATTCAAGTCCATCTATGGGCAACAGTTCCCAGTTTACATGCGATGCAGAGTGAGACAGAGCAGCTTTCTATGCAGTCAGCCCCTCATCCTCGGGGCCTGAGTGGACACTGGTGTTAGTTGAATACACCCAAAGAAGACCCCAGCTTGGGTAAAATATGGACACTTTGAGATACTGGCTTCGACGGTGACAGAAAGAGACCTGAGCATTTGCTAGCTTCCACATCAAAAGCCGAGGAAGGAGAGGGATATGCTGCCCATACCAATGAGACAATGTTAATGCATGAGCAGGTCTCTGTCCTCAGGCCCTTCCCAGTCTCCCCACCTCCCTCATGCCACAGCCACAGTGAAAAGACATCTGTCCAAGGGTGCTTCTTCCTTTCCATGAATAGTTCATATCTGATTACCTAAAAATGGATAATTACAGAGAGAAATATTGATGTGAGAGAAACACATCAATTGGTTGTCTTCTGCACGTGCCCTGACCAGGGCCCCGGGCTGGGGAGGAGCTTGCAATCTGGACACATGCCCTTGATTGGAATTGAAACCATGACCCTTCAGTCTTCAGGCTGATGCTCTATCCATTGAGCCAAACCAGCTAAGGTGATTTGTCTTAATCTTAAATGTGATGTTTTAGAGAACAAGGCATCTCTAATGTCAAAATAAAATGCAATGGAAAAATACCACACAGCTTACATAATGGTAATTTCCAAAATCCTTGGTCAATCACTCCTACTTCGGTGTACATGAGCTTCACCATTTCACCCTCATCACGACCACACCCATTAAATATGATTCATAGCTCAGCCAATCTCCCTAAGCCACCCTAGCCAACTGGAATCACTCCCTCCCCAAACTACTCTTGGAGCGCTTAGAATAAATATCATATTCCCTATGGTACTGACACAATGGTGCTCAGATGTGTCTTAATTAGCAAACCGTGTCATCACAGCTAGATTTCTTGTCTCTATCAGTGATTTTATTCCTCGCATCTTTTGGTCTATGGTGCCTCCATCACTTTATAGCTTTTTCTTTCTCCAGGTACCAGCTGTTTAGTGAAGAAGCAGGAATTCAAACTCAGGAATCTCTGACTTTAAATGAATGCTTAGCAAGCCCATTATCTAGCCCCTTACATGTCATCTGAGATCTCTCCGGTATCCCCTTAGCAACCTCCTTAGCAACAGTGTTATCTCTCCCTCCTGGGAGGACCCCTGAGTTCTATGAGTTCCTCTTGGCATTGCCATCCTGGCTGGCTGCCCACTGGCAAACAAAGGACCTCCACCTCTGTTCCCACCACTTGTCCAAGCACTGTTCTTACAGGTCCATGACTTCATCTCAACTAAAGCCCTGAAATAATAGCAGGTGACAACCTCTGGATTCATCTTCCCCCTTAGGGTTTCTGCAGGCAAAAAGGGACTGATACCCAAAGGCTCTGACCTGGGGCCTGTGGACACCACACTCACGTTGCAGCACTGACCACGTCAGATCATGCTTTTTTTATTACTTGTGCATTTGCCCCACTGTACGGTGATCTACTCAAGAGCAGGGACCAAATCTGACTAATTTCCCAATTTCTTGTGAACAGTAGAAGGGATGGTGTGCCGCCATACCAGTGCAACACATCCTGCTTGATTACTGAGTGAATGGATGGATGGATGGATGGATGGATGGATGGATGAAACAATTAAAATGACAGGCCTACAGGAAGGCTAAGACAGGGTAGTTGAAGAGTCCTGTGACTTTTCTCATAGGAAAACTCTTGGTACCTGCCCCGAAAGATATGGAGGGTTTAGAATGGAGATTACAAGAAGCTGGATCAGCCCTAACGGGTTTGGCTCAGTGGATGCTCCATCCACTGAGCATTTGATTCTGGTCAGGGGCATGTGCCTTGGTTGTAGGCACATCCCCAGTGGGAGGTGTGCAGGAGGCAGCTGAACGATGTTTCTCTCATTGATGTTTCTAGCTCTCTCTCCCTCTCCCTTCCTCTGTAAAAAATCAATAAAATGTATTTTTTTAAAAAGAAGCTGGATCAGCTCAACATATGTTAAGGAAGGAAGGAATAGCAAGCGGGTGGGGCTGTTGGAAGAGAAGGGAGGGAGGAAGGAAGGCAGGAAGGAAGGAGTGGAGGCAGAAAGATTTAGGATTATTCTGTGGATGACAGGTGAGTAGCACACAAGATGCTCATACCCTTCTACTGTCTCTCCTCAATTTCATGGGACTTTACCTTCTAAGAAGTTCCTATAGAAGGTTCTAGGTTATTCCAAGGATCTCCTTCTCTCTAATCTTCAAAGCCCATCCTTCTCTCTCTGTAACTACCTAAGTCCTCCTTCCTGGATGCTGTAAGGTCAGGGTGTATGCCTTTGTGAGTTAATGACTCTTCCTTTCAACACCACCCACCTGCCTTCTATCCTTTGCACGTGAAACCCCCGCTCAGTGATGTCACCCATTCCTCAGCGCTCCCAGGCCCTGGGCTCACCTGCAGGGAATGCTAGAGCCGGGAACATTGTGGAGAGGAGAGAAGATGGATTCCTGACCACCCACAGGTGACTCGTAGAAACTGAGGGCCTGGAGGTGAGGTGCTGTATTTCCTTGATGTCTCGGGACCACAGGGAGCCAATGCTCTTTGGGATGGGACTCCTAAGATTGGTGACTCTTGGGGAGTTGCCTTCATGCTCTGGAAGAAGTGACCAGGCCATGATCTTATTGTGATTCTCTGTCATCACCTGATGGCTGCTCTGTGTGTAGGGCCTGCTGAGCACCTGATCTCATGAGGAAAAGGAGGAGTGAGAGGCAGGAGCAACTCATCAAGGTGGAGGTGAGATTAATGAGCCTCCTCTCATTAATGAGTCTTGTGCGGAACCTTCCAAGGCAATCATCAGGGATGGGGCTTGGGCAAAGCCTGAGAGACAACCACTGATATTTCATGAAGGATAGGGGAAACTGGCCATTGACAGCCGTAAACAAGAATATTTTGATCATTTGAAACTACCCCAAAGTGTGTACGTGTTACTTTTTCAACTACAGCTCCTTCTCTCTTCTACTATCCCACCCCACACCACTATCTTCCACCCCCACTCCCACCATCACCGATGACTCAGGGCTGCAACCCATGCTGGAAAAATGGCTTCCATCCTTGCTGTCATTGAAAGAATAAGGCTACCTAGTGATAATCATCAGATGTGAGAAAATAATCACTTTTGCAGCAAAGTCTAAACTCTAGCTGTTTGTTCACATGTCCCGTGGCACTTGAATTCTATATGGAGGGCATTTGTCATGGGTGTAAAAAATTATTCTATATATTTTTTTTGGCCTGCTAGACTGGACCCTCCCTGAAACAGGGACACCATACCTCTCCTTTTAGATGCTCTCTTCCCATTGCCTGGCCATAACCATTGCTGAGAAAGGGGGAAACAGTCCCAGATTGCTGGCAACAAGCTGGGCTGTTTCTAGTAGCGAGGCCACATCTTCTCTGATTGAATGAAAGCACGTTCATGAAAATCCAACATCAGACAAGCTGACTTTATGACCATGAGGGAGCAAGACAAAAATAAGACCTTTCTGAGCACCCACAAAACAAGAACATTATCCAAGTCACACTCACAAACAAAGATCAAATATCCCGCTTTCTCAGTGGACATGAGGCGTTGCTACTTCTTTATCAGTTGTAGCTTTAGTCTTGCCCCATTAATCCTGCTTTCTAACTAAAAATTATTGATAGCTAAGCATATAAATGCCCCCATCCCCTGCTTTCTGAAAGCATCAAATACAGAGCAAAACTTCACTTCCTTGATCCTTCCCCCAAATTACCTGGCCCAAGCCATTTAATTTTAATATACAGGATTAACGTTTGCTGCAGTTCTGAATGTAATACTCAGGAAAAAGAATAGTAGTCATTGTGATAGTGGAGATGATGTCAGTGAGAAATTCACCTCTAGTGCTATCATATAATTCAATGGAAAAATAGGGTCCAATTTTATTCAAAAATCATCCTACACAAACCTTGGAAATTATCGGGTCTGTTCTATTAGATGTCCTGCACATAACATCACCACCATCATCAGCCTCACCATAAGCCACACATTGAACCCATCTTCTTCACTTCCAATAACAATCTTAAATATTTTACATTTTTAATAAGTCATTTTTAATAATTTTTACAGGTCATTTTTATAATCAATATCATACATCTCACAGGAAACTAAATATGAAAAATTGGATTTTTTATACTAAATATGAGTTTCATGATCTCAGCTAGTATAGATAATTCTGGTATTTTATCAGCTCATTTATACAATTCTACTTTAGCTTCCGTTCTCTTCAGGGTCCCACCTGCCAGACAGGGCCTGGATCCCTCCCTCCATTGATTTCTCAGCTCCTCTCACTCCCATGGTCCAGTGACCTCAGATCACCCACAGGAGCTGATTATACCTGAACAAATCATGACCCGTGGCACTATGCAGAGCAATGGGAACTAATGCCTGAAAGACAGAGGTTTCCAAGGACAAATCACACGGTGACAAAGATAAATGTTTACTTCTCTGATATCTATCCAGTTACACCTGAAATGCTCAAGATCAGGAAATGTGTCAGACGCATGTATCTTTCCATCCTCACTGGTCAGCACACATGCAAGGGGCAGAGCCAAAGGTAAAGCAGCTGAGCTGAATGAGTGAAAGGAGAGATGGCAGGACCCCAACATACCTGGGAGCAGTCATCAAGATTTCCTGCTTCCCTCTCGCCAGGCATCCTGGCACGTGTGCAGGAAGAAACTGGAGACCTGGGAAGGGAGTGCGTGGTGCTGTCACCTCCCCCTGCTTGTGAAAGCAGCAGCATGCCCCGTGCCTGTGTCACACAAACCAGCACAGGATAAAAGGCTCCTGCCCTGGGCTCCCCATCCACAGCCTCCTCAGGAACAGCTTCTCCCGCCTCCTCTGCGTCCGGTGAGTGTCTGGCAGGGGACAGGCCTCAGCTGGGAGCGGTGGGAAGATGGCCCAGACTTCAGGGGGGAAGAGGGACTCTGAAGTGTGTGATGTGGAAGCAGCAAAAAGAGGACCGTGGAGGGCAGCGGGGCATAGGCAGGGACAGTGAGCGCAGAACCTCTGGGGGATGCATCCGGGTCTGTGACCTGCCCACACCCTGGCTGTCAGCATCCCCTCCACTCTTTTTATTTATATATATATATATTTTTAATTGATTTTTTTTATAGAGAGCAAGGGAGAGGGATAGAGAGCTAGAAACATCAATGAGAGAGAAACATCGATCAGCCGCCTCTTGCACGCCCTGTACAGGGGATGTGCCCGCAACCAGGATACATGCCCTTGACTGGAATCGAACCTGGGACCTTTCAGTCCGCAAGCTAACGCTCTCTCCACTGAGTGAAACCGGTTTCGGCATCCCTCCACTCTTTCCCCCTGAAAGGTGCACACTGGCCAGAGGCATTGTCTGTCGGGGTGTCACCACAGGGGTGCATTGGCTTCCATGTCTCCAGGAAGAGAGGCAGCGCGGAGTCCTTTAGGAAAGAGGGACAAGGGAGGGACATGTCTTTTCAGGTCCCTTTAAGGTGACATCAGTGTCTGTTTTCCTCCTGAGCATCAGGGCTGAGGAGGCAGCGTGTTTGAGGAGCAGGCGCTGTGTCTGCTGTTCATGGAGGAGCCTCTGGCCTGGGCTTTTGCGCTGACCTTTTCCTTTGTCATCCAGGCTCACTCAGCTCCTGCGAGATGTCCTGCCAGCAGAACCAGCAGCAGTGCCAGCCCCCTCCCAAGTGCACCCCCAAGTGCCCCTCCCCGAAGTGCCCCCCAAAGAGCCCTGCCCCGTGTTTGCCCCCTGCCCCCTCTGGCTGTGCTCTGGGCTCTGGGGGTGGCTGTGGCCCCAGCTCCTCTGAGGGCGGCTGCTGCCTGAGCCACCACAGGCCCCACCGCAGGTCCCACGGCTGCAGGCGCCAGAGCTCCGGCTCCTGTGACCGCGGCAGTGGCCAGCGTTCCGGGGACTCGGGCTGTGGCCACGGCTCTGGGGGCTGCTGCTGACCTGGATCTGCTGCTGAGACCAGCGACTGGAGAGGAGACAGAGCTCCAGGGACCAGCCTCTGCCCGGTGTGTGCCCTCTCAGTACCGGCATCTCTGTGCCCTTGGCTGGCATTGAGGTGTCTCTGGAGAGCAGCTGAGGTCCTCAGAGGCTCCTTCTCCCCACACTCCAGGGCCCCACAGCTTTCCCGCCTCCAGCTCTGCCAGACCCTGCACCATCTACCCAGCACCTGTGTCTGACCCTGTGAACCAATAAAGTTTTGTTTCCTCAGCACCACCGGGCTCTTTGACTTTGTTCCAACCCAGGCTGCTCGGGAGTCTCCCCTCCCCTCTGTTTCTCAGGCACCACTGCCTTATGGGGAGGCAGGTCCTGACTCTGGGCCAGAAAAACAGCGGTTCCCTTGCCTGCAAAAAGGCCTGTGGGAACGCGTGGTGTTGGGTCAGGAGGAGGAAGGGTGCTGGCTTCAGCCCCACACCATCGAGAGGAGAAGATCCCCATGACGTGAGGTGGGAAAGGGCTGAAAGGAAGTAATGCAGAGAGAATTCTATCGCTTTGCAGGAAATCAGGGCAGTGTGTTCATTGCCTTGATTTGTGGCAGGTGGAGAAAATGTGTGATGCTGGTGTTTCCTTATCCGTCATGTGAGATAATAAGAGTAACCACATCCCAGGGCTGTTGGGAGGATTAACTGAAGAACCATATGCCTAACAGCTGGAATCCTGTCTGTGCTAAGGAAATATGTAATCTTATAATTATTTTATTTTTTTTAAAATATATTTTATTGATTTTTTACAGAGAGGAAGGGAGAGGGATAGAAAGTCAGAAACACCAATGAGAGAGAGAGACATTGATCAGCCGCCTCCTGCACGCCCCACACTGGAGATGTGCCCGCAAGCAAGGTACATGCCCTTGACCGGAATCGAACCTGGGACCTTTCAGTCCGCAGGCTGACGCTCTATCCACTGAGCCAAACCGGTCTCAGCAATTATTTTATTCTTAAAACCAGCACCGTTTCTCAGTTCCCTGTTTCTCTTCTTTCCAATTTTCTCACATCAGACACTTACTTAGAGCCAATGTCTCCCCTGCATCTACAACCTCCTCAGTTTTATCTCTCATCATTGTTCCCCCAGATCCTCACTGAAGAAATGGAGTTCATAATCACGCCATGGCCTCCCTTGCCTCCCCTGGTCTCTCAACCTCTCTTCTGGCCAGGCTTCCGATTCTTTGCCTACCCGATCCCTGGCTCTTGGAGGGGATGCTGGAATCCCTCCTGGATTCTGATGGCGGAAGTCACCTCCAGCGGAGTCTAGGCTGGAGTCAGACCCTTTCCCCATAAGGTAGTGGTGCCTGAGAAACAGAGGGGAGGGGAGAGTCCCGAGCAGCCTGGGCTGGAATGATGATTTTTAACTTTCTGTCAGTAAGACTGCAAACCGCGTAGGTCATAACTACAATAGGAACCCATCTGGGGAAGAGAGGTTGTCCCTGATCTTAGACAAAGCGACACCATCAACTGACCACATCCAGCTGGGCCTAAGCCCAAATGTCTATGCCTCCATGAAATCTCTTCTTCCCTGTCCCTCCTCCCCCCACATTCCCAGATCCCCGTGTCCCTACAGAAGCAGGGTCCCCCATCATACCTGTGAGTGTTTGCTCATCTACCTGTCTCCTCCCCTGCAAAGTGAGCCCTGAGGCGTCCAACTCCCCTCCCCCACAATCACATCTCTGTGATGCCTGTCCCTGCCCTGCCCGCCCCTGATACTAACCAGCACCAGGAAGCTGTGCTGCCAGCTCTAACAGGACCAGAGCCATCTCCGCAGGCTCGGTGGCCAGCAGCAAGCTGGCTGGAGCCCTGTGTGCTGAGGGTGAGGCATCTGTGCTTCCAGACCTTGGAATCCTCTCTGCTGGGGTTGCCTCCACGGCCCCCAAAAGGACACACCTAGGTCCCAAAGCACACGGCTTGTTCAGAGGCCCCGAGGCCAGGGCAAGGCAGACGTAGGTTAAAGACAGTCATCCAGAAGGCGGAGGAGCCCAGAGATGACACCCACCACAACCGCAGCTCTGCCCACTGTCAGCCGGCCTCGAGGCCCCTGGCAGCTGGCTACAGAGACACCTGGTGGCCAGCTGTGGCCGTGTTCCTCAGCCCTGCCGCAGGGACAGCCACCTTCCAAATCAGTGGGGAGTTGCCCCAGCTGATGAAGCAATTAGCAGCTCCGGGAAGCAAAAGGTATCCTAAGTTTGAAAAGTTTAGTTGTTAAAATCAACAAACAATAATCAGGTGGAGTGGCTCCATCTATTGGAATATTATCAGCTACACCAAAAGGTTGTGGGTTTGATTCCGTGTCAGGGTACACACCTAGGTTGTGGGTATGATCACCAGACATTGTTTTTTTAATGTGTGTGTGTCATGATTTAGAAGAGTAATGAGGTAGAACCTGCCTTCAATGTCCAACAATAAAGTGACCATTAGCTAAAAGATTGGGCATCCATATAATGGATGTAATACTGGTCAGTCATGAAAACCACTTTGAAAGATGGGCAGTCACATGTTTCTCTCTCTCTCTCTCTCTCTCTCTTCCTTCCCTACAATTGGGACTTAACAGGCTCTGCTATGTGGTTTTCTGAACAGTTACCAACAATTTCAAAGCTGCTTTCCTCTTGTAAATGGTCCCACATTCGCCTGAAGGGTGATGCCATGAATACCACGTGGACCTCAGTTCCACATCACTAGGCAACCATTAGCAGAAAATGACAGCTGTAGGCAGTAATTCGTTTCCCTACCAACACACACACACACACACACACACACACACACACACACACTTACTCACACATATTTACCTGTGTTAGTTTTTTGTTTTGTTTTTTAATATATTTTATTGATTTTTTTACAGAGAGGAAGAGAGAGGGATAGAGGGTTAGAAACATCACTGAGAGAGAGACATCGATCAGCTGCCTCTTGCACGCCCACCACTGGGGATGTGCCAGCAACCAAGGTACATGCCCAACCGGTTTCGGCTACCTGTGTTTTTTTACTTAATGTTTTTTTTAGCTCCAGACACTAAGCATCACTTGGAGTCCAAAAATAACTGGCATACTTATTTCACGTAATTCTAGAGTGGGTGTAGTAATCCACTGAAGCAAGCAGTCTGTTTTGGTTGGATCTCTAGCAAAGGGTGACCAGATGGCTGTATCTCCTTGATGAAATGTTTTAAAATGCCTGTAGGGGGTGGTGTGAGTCAGGAGAAGGAACTCAGAATGAGGATCCAGTGCTCTAGGTTTAAACAGAGCAATGCAGCTTCCTCTCTTCTGGAGACAAAATAATACTAATCTGTTCCTGCCTACATGGTGGTGATGAAAATCAAAATTAAGAGCTAAAGAAACTGTGGGGTAAACCACGAATTGATAAAAATGACTATGTATGAAAGAGATGGGACGGGGGAAAAAGCTGGATTTTGTTTTAGGGTTTTGACTTCAGAATAATGTAAATTCATAACATATGAATAAAAACAAAAGTATTACATTTAAAATTTTCTAAACAGGGAAAACAAACTAACAGATGTATATAAAGTAGGTAATATAACTACAATGAGAAAAGAGTTATTTCAAGTCGATTTAAAGCAGTAAATGTCTACATGTTATCTGACTACATGTCTATTTCCAGGACAAAAAAGAAGTTTCAAAGAAACCTTACATAGGTTTGGGTGGTCTTATAAGTAGTAGAAATATTGGCATTGGCATTTGGAAAATGTTATTACTATATTGCAAGATAAAAAAAAAAAAAGGCCAAAATTTTCCATGTAAGAGGGGGAAAGTTCAGAATTGATATAAAGGAAGGATATATCCCAAAATGTAAATTTAAATGGAAATAATAATTTTTCATTCATGATATTTATCTTTAAAAATGGATTCCCTGTTGTGGTCTACTAAAATACCTAGCAGCAATAAAAGCTTAGTAGTGTTTTTCATCCACGCTGCCCATATTATGGTTTCTAAATCCCATGTCCCCCTAAAAGAAAGCAGGAGTCCTTGGAGATATGCTTGAGGCTAGATCTGAGTCAGACGATGGATGAGAGGACCCTTATTTTACCAGAAAGCAAAGAAGCTATGGCAGAGGCTCTGTCAAAAAAGACACCAGAAGCTTAAAAAAGGAAAATTATTTTTAAATATATTTTATTGATTTTTTTATAGAGAGGAAGGGAGAGGGATAGAGAGTTAGAAACATTGATGTGAGAGAGACATCGATCAGCCGCCTCCTGCACGCCCACTACTGGGGATGTGCCCACAACCAGGATACATGCCCTTGACTGGAATCGAACCTGGGACCTTTCAGTCCGAAGGCCGCCGCTCTATCCACTGAGTCAAACCAGTTTCGGCTTAAAAAAGGAAAATTTGAAAATCAAAAGCAATTATTGCAATTTAGCAAGGCACGTCAAAAAAAATAGAAAAATCCATGAGTTCATAATGATACTTCCTTTTTTAAAAAAAATGGTTATCCCTCTGGTCTGGTGGCTCAGTTGGTTGGAGCATCATCCTGTCCACCAAAAGGCTGTGGTTTTAATCCCCAGATAGAGCACATATGGGAGGCAACTAATTGATGTTTCTGTCTCACATCAATATTTCTCTCTCTCTCTCTCTTTCTCTCTCTCTAGAAATCAATAAACATATTCTCAGGTGAGGATTAAAAATAACTTTAAAAATAAAAATTTTAATATTTTTAAAAATTATCTTTGGAAAGTGCTAGGCCACCAGTTCATCATTTTGAAAACTGGTGAGAGAAAATACTTAGCATTTTCCCCATATTTCCTGTCTAACCTGTATGTTAGGTGACGGGGGGAGTTCTTTTGATAAAAATAATTTCACTTGGTAGGTGAGAAATGAATAATAGAAATAGAAAATCACAATTTATTAAAACTTAAATAATGGCTCTAGCAGTATCTGTTTATAGCATTAGTTAGCTGAAAGGTTTACTGGGAATTTAAAAATGAATGGGAAGATGGTGCTAACAAATCTACACATTAATGTTGACATCACTAATGTAGAGCATCCATACAACATGAGTCTCCTGCATGGTACAACAGGTTCATCCCATCACATTTGATGTATGTTTCTCTTTCGCTCTCTCTCTCACACACACACAAACACACACACACACAAACACACACACACACACACACTTGAATTGGATTCAAGCTTCCAGATCTGATGACCAGTTTTAAGAAATACTGGGGATATAGAGATATCACAAGAAAATTAAATGACACCAGGAAGAAGCAATCCAATGAGATCAAAATATGAGAAATTCTTCAAGCTGAATAATCTGTTTCGTTAAAAAGTAAATGATGTTTCCAGATCTTGGCTATGGTAAATAATGTTGCTATGAACATAGGGGGCATACCAGTATATTCTTTCAAATTGATGTTTGAGGATTCTTAGGACATATTGCCAGAAGTGGGATCGCTGGATCAAACTGCAGTTCCATTTTTAGTTTTTTGAGGAAACTCCATACTGTTCTCCACAGTGGCTGCACCAGTCTGCATTCCCACCAGCAGTGCACGAGGGTTCCTTTTTGCACATCCTCACCAGCACTTGTTGTTTGTTGATTTATTGATGGTAACCATGCTGGCAGGTGTGAGGTGATGCCTCATTGTGGTTTTAATTTGCATCTCTCTGATGATTGGTGAAGCTGAGCCTGCTTTCATACGTCTATTGGCCAGTTGTATATCCTCTTTGGAGAAGCATCTATTCAGGTCCTTTGTCTATTTTAATTGGATTGTTTGTCTTCCTGGCTTTGAGTTGAATGTCTCAT
>PVJN01021927.1:0-34108 GCA_004026805.1 Lasiurus borealis
TCGAGGTCAAGGTTTGATTCCCAGTCAGAGCACATGTCCAATCCCCAGTAGAGGGCATGCAGGAGGCTCAATCTCCAGTAGGGGGCATGCAGGAGGCAGCTGATCAATGATTCTCTCCCATCATTGATGTTTCTATCTCTCTCTCCCTTCCTCTATAAAATAAATTTAAAAATATTTTAAAAATAAAAATGAATAAATAAATAAAAACCAAGGCCTTGCTTCTCTCTCTTCTCAATGGCAAAAGCATTTTTAAGTTGTTCTTTCCCCATTGGTTGATATAATTCTTATTGTATGTGTTTTTATCCAGCATCTGTTAAATGACAAATATTACTTCATTGATTTCAGAGAGGAAAAAAGAGGGAGAAATAAAAACATCAATGATGGGAGATTCATTGATAAGTTGCTTCCTGCACGCCCCCTACTGGGGATGGAACCCACAACCTGGACATGTGCCCTTGATCAGAATTGAACCAAGGACCCTTCAGTCTGCCGGCCGACACTCTATCCACTGAGCCAAACCGGTTAGGGCAAAGCTAGCATTGTTATCCTTGCTTTGCTCACAGGCAGACAAACAAGATGTAAAATATACACAAGCTCAAACAGCTTATGTATGACAGAGCAAGAATCAAGTTCACTTTTTTCTAACTTCAAAGCTGTGCTCTTTTTTATTGTATCATTTCTGATTTTGCTGTTTCAGGAAATAAAATACCAAGTTACCGAGCTATGTGACTCAGTCTCAGAATTTAAAGAGAAAGACAAAGACAGAGGAAGACATTAACCATTAATGATGCAGGTTTATGACAGGATACTCAGAAATGTGGTACAGCACCCAAATGTGACATCAGCAACGAGATCACCTAGACTCCACTATGAACATAGGTTGGAAATTGAAAATTCTTTTAGTATCACTCAGCACAAAAAACTTAGCCCAAATGGCCCATTTCAAAATATACTTTAACTGGCACAAATACGTCCTCAAAAATGACTTTAGCTGGAATTTCTTTTTGGAAGGAGTTAGCTATAAATCACCCATAGATAAATGAACTCTCTCATTCCAGACATATGGCTGTCTCTATGATCAAAGTTCCTCTGACCATGATATACCAACATTTCCCTCACGCACAAAACACACTGCAGGAATTATAGCACTGGCTCCTGGGAAAACTAATAGTCACTTCATTTCTCCAAAGGCACCCTATATCCCCAACAGTCAAAGCGAGCCTAACCTGTATGCCAGGTCACCAGTTGAATGTGCCCAGAGAGTTGGTGGCAGTGATCCTGATCTAAGGGCTTCTGTTCTTAACTAACTAGGAAATATTGAAACTAAGTATTAATGTTCCCTTGAAGGATGTGTCCTATTTTTTGTAAGTTCTAGCTACCTACTTAAATATTTAACTCATGAGTCTGTCAAAATATTTAGTGAACACCTATTGTCAAACTGGAAGAAAATATTTTTTACGCATGAAGAGATCAGTATTTCTTAAAAGCAATACATGATGTTTGCCTGATGTTCACAAAGAGCACAGCTGTTCAGAGGGCTAGGGGCTTAGTGTTCAGAGAAAGTGCTGTAGGAGGATTCAATATAAAAACAGGACTGGGAGAAGCATCTCATGAAAGGTAGATGGCTATTTGCAAAGACAAAGAATGAGTACGAATGACTGTGGATCTTCTACTAATTTTCCTCATGGCTTCCTCCCTGCTCGGTGCTTACCAACATCTAAAAACCAGCCCCTGCTTCTCTTTATGGGTATGGGACATAAATCTTCACCACTACTTACTGCCTGAGAGAAGTAAGCCATGTAACCTCTCTGAGCTTCAGGTGTTGAATTCACAAACTGAGGGTAATAACATCAGCTAGCAATCTGTTTGGGGGATTAAATTACTACTTGTGTGCTAAAAAAACAGGCACAGTGCTTGGAAGAGAGAACTCAGTCAAAAAACATCACTCCCTTTTGCCTATTCAGAATTCCTCTTTAGCCAAGGCCAAGGCACCTTAAATATAAGGGGGGAAATACTAACTGAAAGGGAGACAACCTGAAATCTACTCTCAACTCTACCACATACCAGCTGTGTGGTCTGGGGTGGATAATTTTGGTTTGCTTCAGTTGGTGTCTGTGAATGAGGATGGCCCTGTATTATTGAGCATCACCCAGGGAACATTTTATCATAAAGAGCAAGGAGGAAAGATGAGTGGCAATGCCTTGTGTTCCTCTCTCACCTTTTAGCTACCTGACAGTGTCTGGAAGACAAAGTTTTTCTGGAAAGTACTATCAGATGGCATGGCTCTGACTCAGGCATCAGACCACTGGTCTCTAGCAGAACTTTTTTTTTCAAATTGTCCCCATGAGACAACAAGAGAAGATATGAGCTGGCAGGCTGGTCCACCCCAAGAGGTAAGGACTCTAGGAATGATACTTCACCAGTCCTCTGCAGCTGGTGGAGAAAAGAACATGGCTGGTGGGTTTCCACCTTTCACAGAGCAAAGAAACTTTTATTTATTTATTTTTAAATTTTCCTTTTAACTTTATTTTATTTTTTAAAATATATTTTTATTGTTGATAGTATTAGAGGTATCGTTCATTCCCCTCATACACATACTTTTTTATCCCCTCCTCCCAGCCCCTACCTCCCCCTACTCCCAACCCCAGGTCTTTACTACCCTATTGCCCCTGTTCATTTGCTAGGACTAATTTTCAACCTGAGGTGAGACTCATCCTCACAGGTGGGGAAACACTGCCACCTGCTGGATCTCTGCTTTTTTACACCAAAGAGTGCTTTCCGAGGCCAAAGCAATGGACTCTCCCAGACAGCCTATCTATATAGTATACCAGAAAATATCAATAGTTTCAAACCTATTAATTCTGAATATATAATCAAATCTTGAGAGCCTAATGGAATAAAAAGTTTAAAATAATTCATCTGTGGATATTCAATGTCACCCATCTAAAAAGATTTGCACTAAAATTAGTAATCAAGGATATTTGAAGATATTAATTTTATTAGCTTATTTATGTGTATGAGGCATTTTTTAACACAAAGGAGTACTTTAACTACATTGTGTCATGTTATGTGTGGAAAGAGATTTATTTCACTTGGAACTTATTAATTTACTATTTACAATCAAAGTAAGAGATAGTACAACTGCGTTCTTATGAAACACTTCTGGCACTTGTTACTATCAGTAATTCAGGTTTGCCCTCAGTAATTTTCATTATTAGGCTCTGTGGGTAATCTTCTTCTATTGGAATAGAGCAGAGGTTAAAAGTTAATACAGATATAAATGGAACAAGCTCTGTACTTTGATCAGGAAAGTGGTTTGAGGCTAAGAGTTCAGGAGCAATTTATTTGAAATAGCTTTTGTGTTTCTCCATCACTGACAGTGTTCTTTGGGTCTGGAACCTCTAATTGCTTTTACCCCTCCCCCCAAATCGTTCAGTTGTGTGTGACTGGTGTGTGTGTCTACACTAATACATAACATTTGATAGCAAAGTAGCCGCCTTCCCTTTTCACCTTGCAATTAAGTCTGTAGAGAAATAATGTTTGGATTTTTATGCAGACAAGTCATTTATTTCCACATTGTATTGGCTTTCTCCATTTTGAAGCTACATTTTGGCTTTACTCTTTGATAACCAAAAGGTCCATTAAAATATTTTACTTGGCTCTGTTTTTTTTTGTTTGTTTGTTTGTTTTTTGCTCCATCTCTAGGGTAACAAGAAGAAGAAAAAACTCCTTGGCATTTCTAGCCAATAAGGCTTTTGAAAATATTGGTATCCAGTCCTATATCATCCCATTTCATAAGCCTAATGAGGCAAGAAATAGCCCCACCTCCACCTACTTCCCCCTGGTGTCCTTCCCCTCTCTTTCAAGAGATAGTATTCTCCAAAATTATTAAAACATTTTTCGTAACGGGATAATGGGAAGATATGTATACATGTAATACATAAAAAAATAAAAAATAAAAACATTTTCTGTGCCCTGGACAGTGTGGCTCAGTGGTTAAGCATCAACCTATGAACCAGGAGGTCAGGGTTCAATTCCCAGTCAAGGCACATGCCCGGGTTGTGGGGTTGATCCCCAGATTGGGGTATGCAATGGCAGCAGATCAATGATTTCCTTTCATCATCAGTGTTTCTATCTTTCTCTCCCTTTCTCTTGAAATCAATAAAAAAAATATTTTTCTATAAAAGCAAAACACTTCCTGTACTGCAGATGGATGTCATGCTCCTGACAGGGAAGAAGAGGGAGCCAGTGGTGCTGAGACCCCCTTACTCCACAGCTGAGCCTTTGCCAGGTGCCACACAACATGAGAACACTCTTGGTAGGTGGTTCACTACTCCCTGTGGCTTTCCTTTACTCTCTCTTGACCCACATTGAACTAACACATGCCAGCCTCTTATTCAGCAGTCTACACTGTATGCTCCCTGCTTTGGACTTTGGAGAGCTGCACACTAGGTTTGCACTTCTGCCCTCTAACTGTCTCTTATTAAAGGCACAAAGGTCCAGTAATTATACATTCTTCCTACACAACAGTTGTACATCCAGCCCTGTGCAAGCCCCTGGCAGGAAGTAGCTTAATGGATGCTCACAACAGCCTCTTTATGAGGCTAGGTTCTTTCCCCAGGTAATAGCGCACAGAAACAGAAGGGTCTCACACACAAGCAGATCTGATTCCATCTCATTTTGTGACATGGACTCCTCACCCCAGTTAATGCCTGACAATAGTAAACGAGAAATAAATCATAAGCATTATGTCAGCCAAGACATAGGCCAGATTTGAGATATCTTACCTGCCCATTATTATTGATCTTGTGCTCTGTACAGAGCAGACTTGGCTTTACGGATTCTGTGTAGTTTGCTTGCTTTAATGCATCATTCCAATAATACATACATGCTTACATACATTTATAGGCACTTAACCTAAGAGTTACCAAGGGCTGCTATCAAAAATATCAGAAATTGGGTGACTTAAAACAACAAAAATGTATTGTTTCACAGTTCTGTAGGCTCAGAGTCTAAACTCAAAGTGTGGGCTGAGCCATACTCTGAAACTTAGTGGTTTGTGGGCAATCTTTGGCAGGAATTGGCTAATAGGTGCAACACTCCAATCCTCCATCCTCAAAAGCTTTCTCCCTGAGTCTGCCTTCACATCTTATCTTCTTTAAGGACCTACCCTACTCCTGTATGACCTCACCATAACTAATTACATCTGCAAGGACCCTATTTCCAAACAAGTTCACATTCTAGGGTGCCTGGGGTCAAGGTTTTAACATATCTAGGGGGATCCATTCAACCTGTAATAAGAACCATCTCTCCTTATCCATGCCCAGATAATCTCAATTGGGCCCTGAGAACCAGAAATACCTTAGGACATTTATTTAAGGGACATTTATTTTCTTGTCTAGAAAGTGAAGGCATTTACAGCCCCTCCCCCAGAGAGTTGCAGTGATTTATAGATGGAAGAAAATTTACAGGGCACTGAGCACTGAGCACTGAGCCTGGCACATAGTCATCCCAGTTCTACTAGTAGTAGCAGGGACACTGTGCCTGGGTCTCCCCTGGGAAGCACTGCTGCCAACATGTCTCTGACCTCCAGACAGACGAGACAAGAGCCTTCAATCAGCCAGTCCTGTTCCCAGCCCTCCCTCCAACCTCCTCTGCTGTCTTCTGAAAAACAGTGAATGACACCCGCCTACCCATAATGACGAATCAGAATAACCACTCTGATTTCAAAATGAGAAGTTTCACTAGCTTGGCATGATCCTTAGAGATTTAGCATTTATTCCAGACTAAACTGACTTTGCCTCTCGTCATTGTCAAATCTGGCTTCTCTGACACAGGAACTGGCTGCAGCATAAAGGCACCACTGAAGCCATTGCAAGGCAAGGGAAGTAAAAGACAGTGGTTTCCACTTGCCTGCTGCAGAAGCCTTACATCCAGAACCTTCCGCTGACAAAAATGATAATCATTTGGTTCATTGATTCTGGGATTAATCACTGAAGTTAATCTTGGCAGGTATTGATCCCATTTCTGTTGGCTGTAACTAAAGTGTTCAAATTACTTATTCCTACTCTGACAGCAATAGGATCCCAAAACAAAGGAAATCAAAACTGAGCTATTACACCTGACAGCTCTGAACAGCACCCAGTGACAGCGATGACTACCCATCTCTCGGTGGGAGAGCCCCTAATAGGGAATGATCAAGCACCTGTTCTTACTGTTATACATGGGTGTCTTATAAAGTTGATCCATCAGTGTCTAGAAGAATTGAAGGAAGTTTTATCTTAAAGAATCTAAACTCAAAACTTGGCTGCAAAGACAAGAAAATCATGTAGGCAACACAGTACAATAGACTCTTGTCACCAACCTGACTTTCATCGGGAAATAGCTATTGCCTTAATATCCTCCAGGTTCAGGTGCTGACCATTAGCCAAAAGATGCTTCCATAGAAAGTACATTTTCCAAGGCTACAGTACAGTGGACTCACCCCTTCCTGAATGTGCTGCGTGGAGATCTGGTCTCAGAACCACTAGACTATCTTTTATGAAGCATTCTTCTGTATGGCATATATCTATATACTAGAGGTCCAGTGCATAAATTTATGCACCAGTTGAGTCTCTCAGCCTGGCTTGAGGGATCAGGCCAAAACTGGCTCTCTGGCATCCCCCAAGGGGTCTTGGATTGCAAGAGGGTGCAGGCCAGGCCAGGGGACACTACTGGAGCACAATCAGGGATAGGGAGGGACACTGGAGGTTGGCCAGCCAGGAGGGGACCACGGGAGGGCCCTAGGGCATGTCCGCCCTGGCTCACTCAGTCCAGATCAGCTGGAAGCTAACCTAATGATCAGAGTGTCTTCCCCCTGGTGATCAGTGCACATCATAGCAAGTGGTTGAGCAACCTTAGCATATCATCAGCATATTATGCTCTGATTGGTTCAACAGATGACCATACACTTAGCATAGTAGGCTTTTATTATATGTGATTGATTTCAGAGAAGAAGAAAGAGGGAGAGAGAGATAGAAACCTCAGTGATGAGAGAGAATCATTGATCGACTGCACATGCCCTAGTGGGGGTCAATCCCATAATCCAGGATGAACCCTTGACCAGAAACGAACCTGGCATCCTTTAGTCTGTAGGCCAACACTCTATCTCTCTTATTTGTTTTCTTTTTTTCTTTTTATCATTTTCTCCCTTCTCCAAATTTCATTTTGACACTCCTTTCTTTTATTTCTTTATTTTTTTCTTCTTTTTTCTGTTTTCCTTTCTCTTATCCCCTAAATTGTCTCTCTCTGGTGGTCACCTTTATTTGTGGCTATTAATAATGTGAATACATTTCTGATCAGTGCCTTGTGCACTGTACCTGGTTGTGTTGTATTTTGTGCCTTTAAATCAACACAGGAGAGAGAGAACTACATAACCAAACAACTGGAGAAGATAGAACATGGGGAGACAAAGAAATGGCCTACATATGAAAGAAAAGTAGGTATCACCAGAAAAGGAAGTAAACAAAATGGAAGCAAGAAACCTCCCAGAGAAAGAATTCAGAGAAATGATCATTAGGTGGCTGAAAAGGATGCAAGACAAATTCAACAATATGAGTAAAAAACAAGAGGAAATGAAGAAGAACCAAGAAAAAATGAAAAACTACATCGCTGCTGTAAAGAACTCAACAGAAAGCATCAAAAGTAGACTAGAAGAAGGAGAAGACAACATCAGTGATCTAGAAGACAAGGTAGGAAAAAATACCCAAGTACAGCAGCTTCTAGAGAAAAATAAAAAGAAAAAGAAAGAAGAGAGCCTATGAGAACTTTGAGATAACTTGAAACAAAACAACATCTGTATAATAGGGGATCCAGAAAGAGAAGAAACTGAGCAAGGAATAGAAAACCTGTTTGAAGAAATAATGATAGAAAACTTCCCTAACATAGGAAAGAAAAAAAAAAAACACACAAATTTAAGAAGCTCACAGAGTTCCAAGCAAAATGAAACTCAAAAAACCGACACCAAGGCACATTATAATTAAATTGGCAAACACCAACAACAAAATAAGAATCTTAAAAGCAGCCAGAGAGAAACAGAAAGTTACCTACAAAGGAACCCCATAAGACTAGCAACTGATTTCTCAACAAAAACTCATCAGGCCAGAAGGGAATGGAATGAAATATACAAAGTCATGTAAAGGAAGGGTCTGAATCCAAGAATACTGTACCCAGTAAGGCTATCAATCAAAATTGAAGGTTAAATCAGGAGCTTCACAGACAAAAAAGAACTAAGGGAATTTATTACCACCAAACCAGCAATGCAAGAAATGTTAAAGGGTCTGCTGTAATAAAAAGAAAGAGGAAGCGAAGAAGGGACACAAGACTAAAAATGGTGAAAAATAAGTACCTATCAATAATAACTTTAAATGTAAATGGATTAAATTATCCTATCAAAAGAAACAGTATAATGGATTGGATAAGAAAATATGATCCATATATCTGCTGTCTACAAGAAAACCCATCTCAGAAAAAAAGGATGCATATGACTGAGGGTGAAAGGATGGTAAACTGTTTTTTAGGCAAATGGAAATGAAAAAAAAAAGCTGGGGTTGCAATACTTATATCATCTGACAAATTAGATCTCAAAGTGAAGGACATAACAAGAGATAAAGAAGGCTACTTCATAATACAAAAGGGAGCAATCCAACAAGAAGAAATAACTCTGGTAAACATATATGCACCCAATACAGGAGCACCCAAATACATAAAAAAAAAAAACTTCTGGAGGATATCAAAGGAGAGATTGACAGCAATACAATCATAGTAGGAACTAGAAATACCCCACTATCACCATTGGAAAAATATACTAAACAAAAAAATAAATAAATAAATGAAGAAATATCAATCCTAAATGACTCAGTAGACTAGATGGAATTAATTGACATCTTCAGAACATTTCACCCCCAAAGCCACAGAATCTACATTCTTTTTCAATGCACATGGGTCATTTTCAAAGATAGACCATATGTTGGGTCATAAGCAAAGTCTCTTCAAATTCAAGAATATAGAAATTATATCAAGCATCTTCTCAGATCACGGTGGCATAAAACTAGAAATCAACAGCAATAGAAACAATCCAAAGAAAGTGAACACATGGAGACTAAACAGCATGCTATTAAACAATGACTGGGTAACCAGAGAGATCAAGGAAGAAATAAAATGTCATGGCAACAAATGACAATGACAACACAACAATACAAAATTTATGGAACACAGTGAAAGCAATCTTGAGAGGGAAGTTCATAGTTCTAAAAAAAAAAAAAAAAAAACAAGAAACAATGGTAATAAATTACCTAACCCTACAACTCAAAGAGCTGGAAAGAGAGCAACATGAAAAGCCTGGTGTAAGCAGAACAAAGGAAATAGTAAGGATTAGAGTGGAGATAAATGACATAGAGACCAAATAAACAATACAAAAGATCAACAAAACCAAGAGCTCCTTCTTCAGAAGGATAAACAAGATTGAGAATCTCTAGCTAAGCTCACCAAGAAGCAAAGTGAGAGGATTCAAATAAACAAAATCAGAAATGAAAGAGGTGAAATAACAACAGACCCCACTGAAATACAAAGGATTTTTTAAAATAAATACTATGGATAACTCTATCCCAACAAATTGGACAACCTGGAGGAAATGGAGATATTCCTAGAAAAATATAACCTTTCAAAACTCAATCAGGAAGAATCTAAACATCTCAATAGGCCCATAACCATGGAAGAAATTGAATCAGTCATCAAAAAGCTTCCAGCAAACAAAAGCCCAGGGCCAGAAGGCTACACAGGGGAGTTTTACCAAACATTCAAGGAAGAATTAAAACCTATCCTCCTCAGACTATACAAAAACATTCAAGAAGAAGGAATACTTCCAAACACCTTCTATGAAGCCAGCATCACCCTAATACCAAAACCAGATAAATACAACACAATGAAAAAGAATTACAGACCAATATTTCTCATGAACATAGATGCTAAAATCCTCAATAAAATTCTAGCAAATCAAATTCAGAAGTACATCAGAAAGATCATACACCTGACCAAGTAGGAATTATCTCAGGAATGCAAGGATGGTACAATAATTGCAAATCAATAAACAGATAAGAAAAAAACTAAAGGAGTTCATCAACACCAAACCAGTATTATATGAAATGATGAAAGGTATTCTTTAAGAAGAGGAGGAAGAAGAAAACAGTAAAGGTAAAAATTATGAACAACAAATACATATCTATTAACAAGTGAATCTAAAAATCAAGTGAATTGAAAATCTGATGAACAGAATAAATTGGTGACTATAATAGAATTAGGGGCATAGAAAGGGAGTGGACTGATAATTCTCAGGGGGAAAGAGGTGAGGTGGGGGTGCAAGGAGAGACTGGACAAAAATCATACACCTATGTATGAGGACAATGGGGTGGAGGCAAGGGCACAGGGTGGGGTGGGAGCCAGGTGGAGGGGTGATATGGATGGGGAGGGAGAAGAACAACTGTAATAATCTGAACAATAAATATTTATTAAAATGAAAAAATCAATAAAACAAAACAAAACAAAGACCCTGAATAGCCACAGCAATCCTGAGAAAGAAGAATAAAGTAGAAGGGATCTCAATACTAGATTTCAAGCTGTATTACAAAGCCACTGTTCTCAAAATAGTCTGGTACTGGTACAAGAACAGACATATAGACCAATGGAATAGAATAGAGAATCCAGATATCCACCCAAACCACTATGCTCAACTAATATTTGACATGAACATGCAATGGAATCAAGACAGTCTCTTCAATAAATGGTGTTGGGAAAATTGGACAGATACTTGCAAAAAAATGAAAATAGACCACCAACTTACACCATACACAAAAATAAACTCCAAATGGATACAGGATTTAAACATAAAACGGGAAACCATAAAAATACTAGAAGAATCCACAGGCAACAGGAATCCATATATGCCAAAGGAACTTCTTCACTGATACTGCTCCTAGGGCAGTAGAAGCTAAAGAGAAAATAAACAAATGCGACTACATCAAAATAAAAAGCTATTTTCACAGCAAAAGAAACCATCAACAAAACAACAAGAAAGCCCACTGGGGAGAATCCAAGATGGCAGCATAGGTAAACACCTACACTGCTGCCTTGCACAACAATTTCAAAACTACAACTAAAAGACAGAACGTACATCATCCAGAACCACAGGAAAGCTGGCGGAGTGGAAATTCTACAACTAGAAGGAAAGAGAGGGGCTCACAGAGACCCAAAAGAGCTGTAAAAAGCTGAGGTATGGAGACGTGCGAGTGGAGAGAGTGGGTGACGGCGAACCTGGCTGGCTTTCTCTGGCGGGAGGGAGATGGAGACTCAAAGGCATTGAATTCCTTACCATACGACATTGAACCTCAGATCCAGCCGAAACTCATTTGGGGGGTGTTTGGACTGTGAAGGGGGAGAGGTGCATGGAGGTTTAGGGGAGTCACAAAAGATCAGAAGCCTGGTGGTGCACAAGGCATTATGTGCAGAGGACTGACTGCTGATTGTGCCGCTGGCTTGTCAGAGTGGGCGGGAGACAGACCCTCCCATCTGTGCCACTTCTGACTCCACTTGGCCGCAGTTTCGAACAAAACCCTGGGGACCCAGACTTGTGTGGTCCCGGAGCACAGGGGAGCAGGAAAGGCAGCAGTCTAGAGGCACTTTGAGAGAGAGCGTGCGCACACAGGGAAAGCTGGAGCCATTACCCAGTCACGTGAGACTCAGGGGCCGTGGAGGGCAGGGCCGACTGAAAGGCAAGGTGGTCCCTTAAGCCCTGAGACTCCACCCATCCTAAACTCAACAGAGAGGCTTTTTGCAGTTTTTGAAGTCTGGTATCAAAAGACTGAATCCAACACAGAAGTTCTCCCAGCATAGTGAAAATGACGAGACAAGGAAAGGGATCACAAACAAAAGAAAGGGAGGAAAACAAACGACTGGATATAGCATTCAAAACCACACTGAAGGTTTTTCAAGAATATGCTAGAAAAGATGGATAAATTTAGCGAGTCCCAAGAGGAGATAAAAAAAGGACCAACTAGAGATGCAAAAGATCCAACTAGAGATGGAAAAGGACCAACTAGAGATGATAAAGGACCAACTAGAAATTAAACAAACACTGACTGAAATAAAAAATATTATACAGAGACTAACAGCAAACTAGCAGAAGGCAAGAATCAAGTCAAAAATTTGAAATACGTATAAAGAATCACAAAACACTCAACTGGAAAAGCAAGAAGAGAAAATAATCCAAAAATGTGAAGATAATGTAAGGAGCCTCTGGGACAGCCTCAAGCGTACCAACATCAGAATTGTGGGGGTGCCAGAAGAAGAGAGAGAACCAGATACTGAAAGCCTACTTAAAGAAATAATGACTGAAAACTTCCCACATCTGGTAAAAGAAATAGAGTTACAAGTTCAGGAAGCACACAGAACCCCATAAAAGGAATCCAAAGAGGACTGCACCAAGACACATCATAATTAAAATACCAAGAGAAAAAGACAAAGAGAGAATATTAAAAGCAGCAAGAGAAGAACAATTCATTACCTACAAGGGAGCACCCATACGACTGTCAGCTGATTTCTCACAGATACAATGCAGGCCAGATGGGAGTGGCAAGAAATATTCAACGTGATGAATAGCAAGAACCTACAACCAAGAATACTCTATCCAGCAAAGCTATCATTCAGAATTGCAGGGCAGATAAACATCTTCACAGAGAAGAAAAAGCTAAAGGAATTCATCAACTCCAAACCAGTATTATATGAAATGGTAAAAGATACTCTTTTAGAAGAGGAAGAAGAAAAAGGTAAAAGATAAAAAATTATGAACAACAAATACATATCTATCAACAAGTGAATCTAAAAATTAAGTGAATTAAAAATTTGATCAACAGAATAAACTGGTGAATATAATGGAATCAGGAGCACAGAAAGGAAGTGGACTGATAATTATCAGGGGGAAAGAGGGGAGGGGTGTACAGGGAGTGACTGGACAAAAATCATACACCTATGGACTCAACAATAGGGGGAAGGTAAGGGTAGAGGGAGGGGTGGGAGCCGGGTGGAGGGGAGCTATGGAGGGGAAAAAAGAGAGACAAATGTAATAATCTGAATAATAAATATTTAATTAAAAAAAATAAAGCTCACTGTATGGGAGAATGTTATCACTGATAAAGGTTTAATCTTCAACATCTGTAGCCAACTTATACATCTTAATAAAAGGAAGATAAATGATCCAAGAAAAAAATGGGCAATGGACCTAAATAGAAACTTTTCAAAAGAAAGTCAAGAGATACATGAAAACAATGCTCAAAGTCACTAATTATCTGAGAGATGCAAATCAAAACAACAATGGGATACCATCACACACCTGTCAGAATGCAATCATCAACAAATCAACAAACGAAAAGTGTTGGTGAAGATGCGGAGAAAAAGGAACCTTCGTGTACTGCTGGTGGGAATGCAGACTGGTGCAGCCACTGTGGAGAACAGTCTGGAGTTTCCTCAAAAAACTAGAAATGGAACTCCCATTTGACCCAGTAATCCCACTTATAGGAATATATCCTAAGAAACTAGAAACACCAATCAGAAAGGATATATGCACCCCAACGTTCATAGCAGCACAATTTACAATAGCTAAGATTTGGAAACAGCCTAGGTGCCCATCAGCAGATGAGTGGATTAGTAAACTATGGTACATCTACACAATGGAATACTATGCTGCCATAAAAAAGGAATTCTTACCATTTGCAGCAACCTAGATGGAACTGGAGAACAGTGTGCTAAGTGAAATAAGCCAGTCAATGAAAGAAAAATACCACATGATCTCACTCATTTATGGATAATAAAGAACATTATAAACTGATGAACAAAAAGATATATATAGAGGCAGTAAAGCTTCAAACAGACTGTCAAATTGTAGTGGTAAGGTTAGGGAGCAGTGGGGTAGATAAGAGATCAACCGAGGGTATGTATGCATGCATATAAGCATAATCGATGGACTCAAGACACTGGAAGGTTAGGGCATGCATGGGAATGTGAGGGGGGAAATGAGAAGAGACATACACATGTAATACATTAATAAAAAATATGGAAAAAATAAAATATATATCAAATAAATAAATGGAGTTGTAGTACTGAATCATCCCTACATTAAAATATTTGGATCCACCCTTGGTACATAACAAAATTTAGTTCATTTTAATACTTTTCTACAAATGTTCCCAGTGAGAACATTGCTCCTAGTCTCTGTCCCTTGCTTTTGAGTCTTTAACATCACCAGTTTTCTTCTTCCTTGTCCTCAAAGCCTATACATCATTAGGGACATAGACATGGAATCCAGAGGGTGAATTTTATGTCCATACTCATTGCCTATAGTAGCAAATCATTGCTGTCATAAATTCAATTTACAAATATTTCAAAAATTCTTTAATCTACAAAGTGGCTGCCCTTTTCTTTTTAATTTCATCTAAGTAGATGTATATATAGTTCATAAATCTGACAACATATACAAAATGAAATCTTCATTGGTGTGTGCCAAACTTTGGTTTTTGGCCAGGTGGTTCAAAAAGCTAACAGTCTAATCTTCATATAAATCCTAATAGTCTATCCAAATAAATATATCAATATATTTCTAAATTAAATTTAAAAATAAATAAAAACCTATAAGCATCATTCTCAGCTATTAGACCTGCAGAGTAAACAATAGTCAAGCAGACTTGCAGCTGACTAGCAAAGTAATGTTTCAAAGGGCTCTTATAAACACTAAGAGTCTAATAGACCCCAAGACTCTGATCCCCAGATGTGGCCAGGTAGCATGGAGTGCTCAAGACCAGGTTCAGATGGATCTCCAGCTCCATCTAACAATTCTTCAATCATCCTGGAGGGCTTATTCTTCTGTTCTCAATAGTATCTTCCCAACATTTTAAATTTATTTCTAGTCCCAACTTGTTTCTTTCAATAACTCTCAGTTTTAGATTTAAACTACTTTTAGATTTTAACACTAGTGTTTCTAATTATAGCTAACACATATTGAAGGTTTACTATGGCTAGGCTCACTTTTAATTAATTCATATGTATTAATTGACTTACCACTCCTAACAACCCTAGACAGTAGAAACTGTTATAATTACCCTTTTAAAGATGAAGAAACTGAGGCATCTTAAGGTTAAGGTAACTATTCAAAATCATATAGCCGCTATGTGGAGAACAGAGATAAAAATCAGAAAATGTGACTCCAAAAGCAGCAATTTTGATAATGATATTTAAACATGTGCTCTTGATCAAAAACTTTTTAAATCTTTCCTCTCTTTACATCTAAATATATCTAAATTGTACCAATAATTGCAACCTACCTACACCTGCCTGAGAACATCCTTCAGCTTCTGTTTTAGTATTGGCTCCTCCTTTAGCTACTTGTTCCTTTTTGCTAATCCTTTCCAGTTCTTCCATACCAGACCTTCTTTGTCTATCATTTTCTTAATGTGGGATATCATATTGATTTTTGTATGTTGAACCATCCTTGCAGTCCAAGATAAATACCACTTGTCCATGGTGTATGATCATTTTAATATTCTCTAGAACTCAATTCACCAGTATTTTACAGAATATTTTTCATCTGTGTTCTTTAAGAATATTAATCTATAGTTTCTATTTCTTTTGGTGTCTTTGGCTTTAGTATCACTGTGGCCACATTAGAAAGAAAAATATTGCATGATTACCTCAGGGGCTTATCTGACACCAAACCATTTTATTAGTCATTGGATGATGCTGCCACTACCTCCCACCACCTTTCTTAAAGCTTTCAGTCTCTCTATCCAAACTATTGAAACAGCACCCCAAGTGGTCTCTAAACTGCCAGCCCCTGTGCCACCTCATCCCTAAATCCATTCCTCAGAGCCCTAAGATTTCATAAAGGAAATAAGCAATAAATTATACTAACCATATCCTCCTAAAAAACTAAAACTAGAACTCTTTGGCCTGACATGAAAAGCCACATATATCTTTTCGCCATCTTTTCCCTACTTTTTGTCCCTACCCTCTTTTCACTCACAAAGTTCTAGCTCTAATGAGATGTATCCATCATTTGTACCAACTGAACATTTTACTCCTCTGTGCTGTTCCTTTACCCAGGAAATACCCATCATTACTCTTTATCCTCACTTTATTTGTTGTATTCACCCTTCAAAACCTAATTAATTCTTTAAATATATTTTTAGTTATTTCAGAGAGAAAGGAAAAGGGAGAGAAAGATAGAAACATCAGTGATGAGAGAATCATTAATTGACTGCTTCTTGCAGTATCCTACTGGGGATTCAGCCCGAAAACCACAGGCATGTGCCCTTGACCAAATTATAAGTGTCACTGCAGAGAGAATCCAAGATGGCAGCATAGGTAAACACCTACACTGCTGCCTCACACAACAATTTCACAACTACAACTAAAAGACAGAACAGACAGCATCCAGAACCACAGCAAAGCTGGCTGAGTATAAATTCTACAACTAGAAGGAAAGAGAGGGGCTCACAGAGACCCAGAGAAGTAGCAAAAAGCTGAGGTAGGGAGACGTGCATGAAGAGAGCAGGTGCCAGAGTACCTGGCTGGCTTTCTCTGGTGGGAGGGAGATAGACTCCCAACTACATTGAACCCATTGTCCTATGGCACTGAACCCCAGGTCCAGGCGAGTTTCATACGGGGCGGAATTTGGACTGTGAAAAGGGAGAAGTGCATGGAAATTTAGGGGAGTCACGAAAGAGCAGAAGTCTGGTGGTGTGCAGCGTACAGCACTGCGTGCAGAAGACAGGCTGCTGATTGAGCCCCTGGCTTTCACAAGTGAGCGGGAGACAGAGCCTCCCAACTGTGCCACTTCTAACTCCACTAAACCCCAGTTTCAGGCAAAACCCTGGGGACCCAGACTCATATGGTCCCGGAGCACAGGGGAGCCTAAAAGACAGTGGTCTGGAGGCACTGCACGTGCACAGAGACCACTCCAGCAAATACCCAGAGTCATGTGAGACCCAGGGGCAGTGGAGGGCAGGGCCGACTGGAAGGCAAGGTGGTCCATTAAACCCTGAGACTCAACCCATCCCAAGTTCAACAGAGAGGCTTTGCAGTTTTGCAAGTCTTGTATCATAAGGCTGAATCCAACACAGAAGTTCTCCTGGCATAGGGAAAATGCGGAGACAAAGGAAGAGATCACCAACAAAAAAAATGGAGGAAAACAAACCACAGTTATAAGGTTTTTCAAGAATATCCTAGAAAAGATGGATAAATTTAGGGAGACCTAAGAGGAGATGAAAAAGGACCACGTAGAGATGAAAAAGGACCAACTAGAAATGAAACATACACTGACTGAAATAAAAAATATTATACAGAGACCTAACAGCAGACTAGAGGAAGACAAGAATCAAGTCAAAAATTTGATATATAAAGAATCAGAAAACATTCAACTAGAAAAGCAAGAAGAAAAAGGAATCCAAAAATGTGAAGATAACAAAAGGAGCCTTTGAGACAGCTTCAAGGGTACCAACATCAGAATTGTGGGGGTGCCAGAGGAAGAGAGAGAGCAAGACACTGAAACCTATTTAAAGAAATAATGACTGAAAACTTCCCACATCCGGTGAAAGAAATAGACTTACAAGTCCAGGAAGCACACAGAACCCCATATAAAAGGAATCCAAAGAGGACTGCACCAAGACAAGTCATAATTAAAATACCAAGAGCAAAAGATAAAGAGAGAATATTAAAAGCAGTAAGAGAAAAACAGTTCATTACCTACAAGGGAGCACCCATACAATTGTCAGCTGATTTCTCAACAGAAACGATGCAGGCCAATGAGAGTGGGAAGAAATAGTCAAAGTGATGAATTAGCAAGAACCTACAACCAAGAATACTCTATCTAGCAAAGCTATCATTTGGAATTGAAGGGCAGATAAAGAGCTTCACAGATAAGAAAAAGCTAAAGAAGTTCATCAACTCCAAAACAGTATTATATGAAATGCTGAAAGGTACTCTTTAAGAAGATTAAAAATTTGATCAACAGAATAAACTGGTGAATGTAATAGAATCAGGAGCACAGAAAGGGAGTGGACTGATAATTCTCAGGGGGAAAGGGATGAGGGGGGTGCAGGCAGAACTGGACAAAAATCATAAACCTATGGATGAGGTCAATGAGGAGAAGGTAGGGGTAGAGGGAGGGATGGGAGCCGGGTGGAGGGGAGATATGGAGGGGAAAAAAGAAAAACAAATGTAATAATCTGAATAATAAAGATGTCACTGCATCTCTAGGGTCAAGTCTCAACTCCTGCCCTGGACACCTGGCTTTATTTATATATCCCTACCTTGATTTATGTATCACACCTTAGTTCAATTAATTTACCTATCCATCTCCCTCTCTAGCCCTATTTTATGACAAACACAGAGTCTCAATGTTTTAAAAGCTAAAGTATAAATAAATGAAGTGATCTTAGTTAAAGGATTTAAAATAGTAAGGGTCAGGATGTTAAGCTGACATTAAAATAACCAAGAAAAATAGCCACTTATTCCAATTTACAGAAACAGAGAGTGAGAGCAAGAGAAAGACCTCAGGTGCCTCAGTAAAACATTGCCTCACTTCTGTAAAGTAAATCTCTATGTTTCCAGATTCTGCAGAAAGGGCAGGGAGGAAAAAAAGCAATGAACTAAAATTCAGTAGAATTGGGAATCTAGTACACTGGAGATCAGTGGTGATTTTTTTCTTCTTTTTTAAAATATATTTTATTGATCTTTTTACAGAGAGGAAAGGAAAGAGATAGAGAGTTAGAAACATCTATCAGCTGCCTCCTGCACACTCCCTACTGGTGATGTGCCCGGTACCAAGGTACATGCCCTTGACCAGAATCAAACCTGGGACCCTTCAGCCAGCAGGCCAATGCTCTATCCACTGTGACAAACCAATTAGGGCGATTTTTTTTTCTTCTTAATGAAATCATTTAATCCTTGATCCTCAGTTTCCCTTCTGTAGTGCACCATGCTCCTGAAGGGCCAGGGGAAATAGCAGGGGTAGGCATGGTCTCAAATTATTTTCACATGGGCCTCAGAGAGCTATAGAGAACAGCCTACAGCCCCTCACCATTGAGACACACAGTATGCATAGAAAGTCAACACTAGGAAGGAGGCATTGGACTCGCCTTGGTCCTCCTCCCAGGGCTGAGTTCCCCAGGTAGGGGTAGCTCCCTTTCAGGATGGCCTTCTCCCCTCAGGCTGCACTCTATCCAAACTATTGAAACAGCACCCCAAGTTCACCTTGAACAGCTTTTCCTAGGGAGGACTGACTACTGTCAGATGCCACTGGAGACTCAGAGGACCATAGCCCAGATCCTCTGCAAACCGTAGCCCAGGGACAAACTTTCTTCTCAAGTTGTCCTAGAAAGGATGTCAGTTACCTCTGGCCTGAGCCCAGGACTGAAAAATCTCTCTCCAATACACATGCTAGTTGGCTAAAAGCTGATGGGATGAAAGAAAGCCAATTGGCTAACAGCCACAATTCAGTTAAAATGATACTTTGGAGAGAAGGTAAAGTCCCCACTAACTTATTATTTATTTATTTATTTATTTATTTATTTATTTATTTTGCTTATTTGTTTTTATATATGTCTTTATTGATTTTTTTAGAGAGAGGAGGGGAGAGGGAGAGAGACATAGAAACATCAGGGATGGAGCCCGCAACCTGGACATGTGCCCTATGCTCTGACCATGAGTCCACGAGTGGCCTGTTGGTGCTCAACCAACTGAGCAACACTGGCCAGGCCCCACTGATTTGTTTTACTGATAACATGTGGGATGTCCATTGGGGTTTGGGAATGAGTTGGCTTTTGTAACTCTTCCTAAGCATTTGGCTATTCATTAGAATGAATAAAGTCTACTTGTTGTTGATGTTGCATGAATTCTAATTCGTTTTCAGCCAATAGTGTGTTCTGTGTAATGTGTAGTCATCACAACTGGGCACAGATCCCAGCATGGCCCTGCAGCCCAAGTGGAAGGCGGTAGGCGGCGCTGTGCGGAGCTGGCTGAAGGTCCCTCCAGTCAGGGTCTGAAGAGGTGTCCTCAGGTCCGCTTCAGAAGAGCCACTCCTGCAAGTTTTCCCTCTCCTTTATTTCCCAGAGTTCTTTTATCTCCCAATTTTGTCTCCATCTCTCTCACCCTGTATCTCTCTTTACTTTTCTCTGTTCCACCCTCAATCTGTTTCTTGTTTTATAAATGTTGGCCTTTTAAGTGTGAATATTGGGAAATGTTTCTGCGCTCTTTGAAACGGCCACCAGAGGGGGCCCTCTCACCCCGCGGTCCTGTCTCTGCGGCTCTGCGCGCCCCAAAACGACCCTACCAATTCTCGGTTCCCTACATTTCCCCCTCTCCCCGCACCATGGGGCTACCCTGCGGCTCTTCTAACCTCCCCGCGTACTCTGCTCCCCAGCCCCCCACCAAGGAACTTCAGTGTCCGGCTGTGTCCACGCACGCTGCTGCTGCTTCTCCCCGCCCCTCCCCCCCTCCCCCCGCCCCTTTCCGCCTCGCATGCTGGAGGCCCCGTCCGTGCCCCAGCACCCCAATTCCGTCACACGTCCTCCACCGTCAAGAACCTACAGCGGCGGTCTCCTCTCCGTGGCCCTGGGCCCCGGCTCCACACCCTCGCCCTTTGGTCGTCTGACCGAAATGCCTGCCCTTCCAGGGGAGACGGCCTTGGACCCAAATAGGACTCGCCCTCCACAACTTTTCTTCCCTGCTCAGAGCCCCCAGCCGTCGGATACCACCGGAGACCCCGCGGACCAGCGCCCCCTGCCACTCCCCACCCCAGGCCACGCGCGGATCCCACCCCCAAACCCCGCGGGCGGCTCTAAACCTCCGCCTGCGACCCGGCACCCAGGTTCCGAGCCCCTTCGCGCCCTGCTCCGCGCCTCGGGCTCTGGAAAACCCGCACGGCTTTAGTCAACCCCCCTCTCGGCCCCCCAGGATCTGCGGGCACCCTACCCACTCCCTCCTGTGGTTTCTAAGCCTTTCAAACCTTCCTAGAGGACCGCGCGGACCGCACCCTGGGCTGGCCTCCGGCGCGGGCCAGAGCGCAGGGGGACGTTTAGGGGTGCCCAGCTCCTGCTCTCTGACACTGCCCCAAGCTCCCCTGGTCAGATCTCCCGATGCTCCCTGCTCCTCTGCGATGCTCCAGGAACCCTGATTCTTGCTCCCTCGGTCTTTCTATTCAAAATCCCTCAGGACGCTCTAACCTGCTAGTCCCTGGAGACCCAGGCCCTGTCGCGGGCGTCCGAGGATCCCTGCTCTCTCCTCCCGAGGGGAGGATTGGCTGTGCATCACTCGTCATTGTTCCAGTGAGTGGGCTGCTCTGAGTAGCCGCTCTGGCCATGCTGAGGTTTCTGGGGATCTCCTGGACTCCCCTTCCCGGTCTTCTCGGGGACTCTCCTCGGCACCCAGGGAGCCTTGGCGCCCTAAGCCAGGCAGCGCCTTATGGAACCTCCCCAGTGCCCTGGCCGAGCTGCTCCAGGTCCGGGACATCTGTCCCCAAACTTCCCGCCTCGCTGACCCTACCAGGGATGCGCCTTTCTTAGCACACCCTCACCCCTAAGCTGCCACTGCGGCACCTACTCCCATGTCCCCAGCCCAGGAGATCCATCTTCTCACCTCTAAAATGGTAAGATACTGACTCCCGCCCCTCACGGTGGTTAGGAAGATCAAATGGGAGCAATGTGCAGTTTATAACCGTGCTGAAGCCTAGTGAGTGTCATCTTCTCCCGCCAGCACCAGGGGCCCTGGGCCCTCTTCTAGTTCTCTCCATAGGCACCTTCTGTTTTGGTCAAAACCTCCCTTAGTTTATGAAATCCTAAGTGCCCACCTGCAATCCTCTTAATCCCCAGAAACCATTTCAGGGCACACCCTCTGGATCTCATTCTGAAGCTGACTCTAAGAGGGGCCTTTCCCCTTCCTTGTTTTTAGAGCTATTTTACAGCAGTGACTGATAACAACCAGGTAATTCTTGTCTATAGACATGCCAAAAAAAAAAAAAAAATCTGTTAGGACACACCTCCCCCCTAAATCATTTGTAAATATCCTGGTTCTGTAACCATTTCAAAATTCACTTTATCGTTCCTGATCTATAAACAGCTTTTTTGACTTCTTTAAACCTCGGTCCCCTCACTTAAAAATGAATTGAATACACTATTTGATAGAATTTATTTTATATCTTAGTCTTGATGTTACCAGTTTTCAATATAGCTTTTAACAAAACATAGAAGCCCATTAGCAGTCATAGTCCCTTTTTTATGGAAGAGAAGCCAAGATTGTGATTCAGTCTGAGAGAGGTCCTGCTTGACCAAAAGGGAGACTTTCCCCATGTGCTTCTTCACAAATCCAAGTCCTTTAACAAAGCTGCCTCTAGAGGACGCCCCGTTGAAGCGCTGTGGCTTGCTCCCCTAGCTATCGTAGCGGGGCTAGGGCTCTGTGTCCCACCCAACCCCACAGAGCTTCCCCATAACCCACACCCCAACTTAACCTTCCCCAAGGCAGCCCTGCTTTCTGGCCACCTGGAAGAATCCTGTATTCTGAATACTTTGAAAAATCTTGCTCTCGCCAAAACCGGTTTGGCTCAGTGGATAGAGCGTCAGCCTGCGGACTGAAAGGTTCGATTCCAGTCGAGGTCATGTACCTTGGTTGAGAGCACATACCCCACTAGGGGGCATGCAGGAGGCGGCTGATCGATGTCTCTCTCTCTCATCGATGTTTCTAACTATCTCTCTCCCTTCCTCTCTTTAAAAAATCAATAAAATATATTAAAAGAAAAAAGAAAAATCTTGCTCTCCTTCAACCTCAATCTATCCACCTTGACCCTCACAGGATTGTGCAGATCAGGACCTCCAGAAGAGGGCGCCCTGGACCACTGCTGAGATCAGCCACCAACCTGCAATTTAAGTGAAAGACCAGGAGACAAGTCAATAAAACCACCTTCACTCTTAGCCAGGTCCTTCTTTTGGACAACAGTTATGCCGTTACCTTCAGCTATGTGTCCAGGGCATTGCTGGAATCCCTGTGGTTAACCTGAATTGTAGGCCTTCAGTCTGCTGCTCCTCTCTCAGATAGTGAGGAAAAACAACAGCTAAGCAGGGCGGGGGGGGGGGGCGGGGGAGAGACTGGCATCCTTGCAAATTCATAGGAATCCCTGGGAAGCAGTGTGCAAACCCTTTCCCCTTGCCCCTGCACCTTCACCTCCAGCTTCTCCCTGGAAGAAGGCATTCCACATGATCTAGTTCAAAAGGAAACTACCTCTACCCTCCAGATTTGAGTTGCTTCCATCTCCTGCCCTGGATCTGCCCCAGGCAGATTCCTCTTCTTCCCATCCTTTGTAGATCACCAGACATTTCTCAGCTAAGTCTTAAAATGTGCCAGTTATCAGGACTTAGATTCAGCTAAATGAATGGAGATAGAGGTTTTGATTGTAAAACAATAGGGAATAGAGAAGCCAAGCAAAAGTCCACTTATTAGAATGATTGCAACAGGTCAGAATTGGACTGGGTCAAGCTGACACACCCTGATAAGCTATCCCACGTTCACCTGGTTGGGGAACATCAGTGCAGCAGACAAAGCAAGCAGGGAAATCCTTAAATCAGAAAGGAAATTCCTAGGCCCTCACAGACCTTTAGCTAGGTCTATGGCACCCTCTTGTGTCTTCTTATGAGCAACGCAGACTTCTGTCAGAACTGAGCTTTTTTTTTTTTTTTTTTTTTTTTTTTTTTTTTTTTTTTTTTTTTTTTTAGATCTTTGGCATTCCCATTTTTAAGAAAAATCATTTAAGCTGCCATATTCATCCCCCAGAGAAATGACATCACATCTAAATCCAACATAGTTCTCAAATATACATATAATTCCATTTTACTTTCAAAATATTCATCTGGAGAAGGAGCCCATGCAGGGATTGACCCAGTTGGAAGTAGTGGAGGCAAAGGGCTTTCCCTGTGGTTACAAAGCTAATCTGTGACCCCGGGGCAGAGTAACCAGTGACATCATCCAAGAAAAATAACCAACAGTTATTTTGGTGTCTTTGATTAAAAGTCTCAACAAAATATGTATAGAAGCTCCATAAAGCAAAGCAGAAGCTTTATTTTTTCATCCAGGAATGGAAAAGAAGGAGCTCACGCTCTAAGGGCATCTCCTCTCCAACTCAGAAGGAGCCCTCCCTATTTACAGACTGTGATGCCACATCCTTTTAAGCATGCAGTTATTCCCCTGTTGAACTCAGCCCTTTTGCACACAATGCCCCTTTGCTATCTTGGCCTTTTCTCCAGGCACCGTGGAATCAGTTCCTATAAGCAAGCAGAGCTCCTGATACAGTTTAGGTGCTGAGAAATGTTAGGGTCTTTGAGTGATAGCCCCATGACAGCTGCCATCCTCAGTGGGCTGTCCTAAGGAAGCACAGAAATGTCTCTGTCCTGAACATTACCAGCAGATTCCAAGCATGACCCTGTTCACATCCATTCTCCTATCCTACCACCAAAAATCTCACTTTCCCTGGTCATTAGAACAAAAATTACCCCAGATCTAGACTATTTCTTGGAATTGCTTGTGTCAGGCTCTGAGACTCCACCTTGCTGAGCAGCCAGAGCATTTTTCCCCAGCCCATCTTCAGTGTTTCTGGGTTATGAGCCAGGAACTTCCCCAGAGAGACCAGGCTCTCAGCTATCTCTCTGAGCACTGAGCACATTCCATAGGCAGCTAGGTTGTGTCCCAATCCCAGGCCTGAACCTACAGGTCCAGGTTCAGTGCCTGGGTCTCCTCAGGTTTTAAAAAAACCCTGCATCCTGCAATTTCCAGGACTCCCCACTGTTCTAATTCTCAGAGTGATGACAGGACAGTGGTTACCAGAGGCAGCTTCCCCACCTGGGTACCGAAGCCTCACTGCCAAAGCTCAGGGGACATGGCAAAACCACAGCATGGCACCCAGCAACTCAGACATGTCCTAAGGTCTCCTCGCTACCATGAGTGCCTGCTTTGTTCATGTCAGTCTCCGGGACCCTGGCCTCTCTGCTCCTGAGATGATCAAGTCTATGACCTAACCAAAAAGTGAGGTCCAGCCAACCTTCCGTTCACCCTGTTGTGCTTTTTTGCATTTTTCAGTGATTTGTAATGATTGCTTATTGCTCATGTAATCAAAGAGAAAGTGGTCACAATCATTACAAAAATAAGATTGTTGTCCAAGACTATATGCTCCTGGAAACGTTCTCTGGTTTTCTCAGGACATGCTTAGCATGTCTAAGTGACTCACTGAGTAACTATCCATCATTAATCATCCTTGCCATGGCAGGAAGAGCTGAAAAGTTGAATAAATGGAAGATATCAAACACCCAATTCTTTAAACCACAATTTGTCTTTTATATGCACCTACATCACGTGTGTGTGTGTGTGTGTGTGCTTGTGCGCACACGCGCGCGCATGTATTTTTCCCCATCTCAAACCCCACCTGTGGTAACAAATTCTGGGCTCAGATGAACTGAAATCTGGATGGAGACCTGGATAGACAGAGTCACTCAGTGCCTCCATATCTCCCTTTCTTGCCTCAGAGTGTGCATAGAAATAAAGGACACAAAGGCATCAGGAAAAGAGCAGCTGTTATAGAATAATGCCCATGTTCTTTCCCTCCTCCAAGTTCTAGATCCTTGAATAGTCACAAACACAGGCTCCATCAAGTCATCAGATGCTTAGTTTATCTATTGTTTAAGTAGGGAGTCTCCAGAAAAGTTGTAAATCCCACAAACCCAGAAACAGATCATTTCCTCTAGATTTCTCCTCTTTAAATTCTTGAGCTTGAATTACAAGAGGAGGGCAAGGGCAGAAGCTCAGAGGCCTGGCAGGGGACACTGACACAAGGAAATGGTGACCTCAGGAGTAACTTCCTGGTCCACTCTGGGAATTGTCACAGATGTGGTCTCCTTCCCGCAAAGAGTTTGGCAAACTGTCCAAGTCAAAGGCAGACTTAGCCCTTCCCTGAAGCAAGCAGGTGCCTGGTTCCCTTGGCCCTGAGTAGCTGAGGAAGGAAACAATGGTGGGAGAAGGGAAGGGCAGCAAGAGGTGGGCTGAGAGTATGTAACCTATAACAGGGCAATCTGTGAAACACAAGGACAAGGACAAGGGAAGCGGATACACAACATCTGGAGCAACTCTGCTTAGACAGTGGGAAAAGCAGTTTGAAATTCATATAACTGGCTTGTCCAACATTATACTTCTACTCTCTTTTTCTTATTTAAGGTAAAGATGTTCTTTCTTTGTGTCTGAACACCCACTTCTTAGAGATTCTGGCTGTTGATCCTCCCCTACTATGAGTTTCCTGACCTGTCCTCTGCATGTATCATCCTGTTATGTCACTGTACTCACTAAACCGGTCTTTTATTGGAACATTGACCATTACACAAGTAGCCTAAAAGCCCATCCATGATGCTCTTCCTCTATTGAGCATACTTAAAGGTCAATCAAGATCACAGTGTCTGCTAAGCATCTCCCTGATAGGACCCTGCTGGCTTGCCCTCAGATCCTGCCATCGCGTGGAATTGTTTCTTAAATTTTCCCTGAACATCCCCTTCTTCGTCAATAAAACAAGAGGGCCTGTTTCACTTCTGAGAGTAAATGATTTTTAGAAAAAGATGATTTGTATGTGCTTAAGAGTCAGAGTAACAGATTGTTTTCCAATACTATAGGCTCCTGGAAACATTCTCTGGTTTTCTCAGAAGATAAACCTGGAATATGTTGTAGGGTTTATTCTCGGAGCAGCTCACAAGTAATAGAGATTCAGAATATAGGTGACAGCCCCTGGCATTCACTGAGGAGGGCAAAGGCAGGCACTAGACAGCAAAGGACCAGAGTTGGAGGCCAGCCCTTACTGCAGCACTGTGTCTGTCCAATGTGAGAAGTCATAACTAGAACACAGAAATATTGATCATTCAGCCCCGCCACTTGAAGCCTAACCTTTAAAGACTGCCAAAGAGATGAAGACATTTTCTGCAATAGTAATGACGAGCATGATTGATGTTTATTATGAACCAGGCACTCTACCAAAGTGACATCTTATTGAAGATGACGTTCAACCTAAGAGGTAGTGTGCAAACATAAGTCTGACAGATGGCAAAGCTCATGCTTTTAAATGATATGATATGTTGTCTCTCATTTATATACAAAAGGGCTAAGCTGGTATGAAACTCCAATACACACACACACACACACACACACACACAGAGAGAGAGAGAGAGAGAGAGAGAGAGAGAGAGAGAGATTTACCCACTCAATAGATTACTACATGAATCTTTGATAGATGATAGATACATACATAGATAAATATAACCTATCCTTTAGTCCTCACCAAATCCTCACCAATTATTAACATCACCCTTTCAGCTGGGATCCAATTTTAGAAAGTCACAAGCTGTTAAACAAAAGGTGGCACTCTTCTAGAAGAGTTTTCTATGTGACACCTGATGAAATCTCACAGGCAGGACTGTGGAGGCAGAGCTGGCTGTCAGGCAGAGTGGAGGGTGACCTTTTTCTGGGCATGATTGTTCTTGACAGGGGCAGGCAAAGTTTCAGGATCCTAAAATACGTACATCACCAAATTGCAAAGCACATGTCTCTCCTGGTTGATATAATCCCTCCACCCTGAGCTTTGAACCTCCTTTATCATCAGTTTTTCTGTAATGTAGAAGAAGCTCTTTCAAGTTTCACAGGAAAAGCCATCAATGAAGAACTCCCTAGCCCAGCCATTGTGTCTCAGTGGTTGAGTATTGATCTATGAACCAGGAGGTCACAGTATGATTCCCAGTCTGAATTGTAGGCTCAATCCCCAGTGAGTGTGGGAAGGGGGTGCAGGTGGCAGCTGAACAATAATTCTCTCTCATCATTGATGTTTCTATCTCTCCCTCTCTTTTCCTCTCTGAAATCAATAAATATACACTTAAAAAAAAAAAAGGACTCCCTTGTTTTCATTTTGAAATTCACTAAACTGAGGCACTTTTTTCCCCGGTCCTCAAATTTTAAAAAGTCATTTATCTATTTGACTGCAAGTAAGTATTTATCTCTTTACAAGATCCACTAAGCCATGAGTCAGATGAGCTCAGCCTTTTTCTCTTCCGTTGTTGTTTCGTCTTCATTCAAAGAAACGCATCATGAAAATGTACAATTTTTCCACTTCGCTCCTCATGCTTAATTGATTTCCAGCATGAAAAGAAGAGTATTTGCCAGGAAAAGGAAACCTCAAGACTCATGCATATCCCCTTAGTAATGATTTAATCTTAAATTTGCTAATTATCAACATCTTTAATTGTGCGTGTCATCCACCACGGTTTAGTGCAATTCAATTTATTGGGCTTTGACACAATGTTCTACTACTATATCAGCAGCCAAGGAACTGTCAGGAGTTGAGCTTTTTTACTTCTACTCAAGGAAGCAAAACTGGTCATCAGTTCAAGCCCAGTAAATCAGTATCTGTCAATGAGAAATGTGTTTAGGGATGTTGCAGCCCATGCCAGGACGTGAGATAGAACCACTTGCAGAAACAGCTCTGTATTAATTAATGAATTAGGGGAATTAATTAATTCAATTACCAATGCAGGAACCTAAGGCAGTTCCTGAGAGTCAGAGATGAGTTGAGGTACAGTTCCTGGCTCCAGACAACTTTCATTTCCAACATACCAAGGCAAGCCCTACTAAGAGCTGTGATACTGGCTTGAGCAAACAGTGGCAGAGGGCAGAGAATTCTTCAGACAGAAGAGAAAGAGAGGAGAGGAAGACAGGCCTTCTAGCAGGCAAAGGGGACAGCATGACCAGAATCTCACAGGGGACAACTTGTTTGAGATATTGGCGGCCAGACAAGGGACTAGCCCTGTGGGGCTGTCTAGAGGGTTATGCCAGGCAGAGTCCCTGCAAAGACAGTGTGAGATCAGAGAGAGGACCCATGATGTTTGCATAAGGGGCCTGGAATTCATCACTCAGACTGGAAGTCACTGAAGTGATCTCACCTGCAATTGAATGCGATCACACGCCCATTCACAGACGCTGACCTGTGGTTCTCTTGTGTAGGTGATGTTTGTGACTGAACACGCCACACTCTCATCCCCCCGCCTCCTCTTTGTGCTATTTCTCTTCAGACCTGGCACTCCTGCTCTATTGCAGGACTCCAGCTGGAGTTCCTTTCAGAATGCACAGGCTCTCAATGGATCTAGGCTTATGGTCTCCAAATCCTTAATAGGAAACAGCTGAGGAACTACTCATGTCTCCCTTTTGCAGGATACTTTTCCTGTAAATGTCTTTCTTCTGGAAGGAAGCCATCCAATGTGTATGCAGCCTGGGCAGCCGCTGCCTGTTTGTGGGAAATCAGTCTCAGTCCAGTCTCCCACTTCAGGGGAGAGTCAGAGGCAAAGCCAGAACTGCTATGCCCTGGAGTTGGGACTGATAGTGATGGCCACAGTGGGAGAAGGTGGTAGATGTAATGAGCTGAGCACAAATGCAGGCTGAGTGGGGAGAGACAGAGATCACAGGGAAAGAAAGGGGCGGGAGAGGAGGTGTGGAATGTATTCACTGGACACCATACTGCTCTTCGAAGTATTCTGTGACATTCTGTGAACTACACCTCAAAAGCAGAAAATCCAATGTTTGGGTTTTTTTTTCTTTGACTGTGAATCTCTTCATCTTGCTCTGGACTGCTCATTCTCGGTGGTGGTGGAAATAAAGAAAAAAAAGGGAGGAAACTTTAACTTTCCAGGCAAAGATATTGCATTCATTTGTAGTTTAGAATTTATCTTCTAGGTAAATAGGCTATCAGATTGTAAATGTAAAAAAATGCATTTGTTTTTATAGAGTATTGATTTCTACTATTGAGATGAATTTTTGTAAGACTGTGTCATCTTTGATAATAGAAATATTTTAAGTTATGTTAAGCATAGATAACTGATTAGTACATGGAATATTTGTGTGCCCAACATACATAGGATGGGATGGAAGGATCAAAAGACACCTAGTAGCCATGAGGCACCAGGATGCTAAATGATTGCTGTAGACTACATGTGCACAAGGCTTATAAAATGCTAATATGCTAAGGCACTAAATATATATGAGCACTTAATATACATAAGGCCTTAATCCTTCCTCTCTCTGAAATCAATCAATTAGTTAGAGATTCTCATTCTGGCTCTGTGTCCTCTGCCCCAAAACACAAATAAGATAAATTAGGCAACTCTTCATTTGGGTAATTGGCAAGCTTAGCTGTTAAACAGACATAATCTCCCTAAACCCAGAGCTAGGTTGTCACTGGCCCAGGGCAAGTTCTATCTATGGGCCATTTGCTTGAACTTTAACTCTGGTCCTGTAACCATATCAGCAGCAGAAGAGGAGGGGGCTGAAGCATGGAGGCAGACCGGACCCACAGACACCTTGAATCCCAGGATTCAGGGAGTATGGTCCTCCTTCCATCCTACCTGCAGCCTCTGCAAAGGGTGAAAATTCATCCCATCTTGTCCCTGGCTTTTTTTCATTGTCTGTTTCCATTGATTTCATGAAGAGTGTGATTTGAATATTTAAATGTGGTCTTTCTGTTTTATGGCCTCTGGAAAGGCCTGGTTGTGTAAGTGAGGCCATCTCAACATCAAGCTAATTTCAAAGTATAAATGACCCGTGTTTTTCCTACCGCCTCAAGAAGTCGCTTCCATTCTCCTTTCCATGAGGAAGGGTGTAGGCAAAGCTTGAGCAGCTCCGTGGCTGCAGAGGGAGGGCTGCATTCCCCCCTGGGGCCTTTACTTTTGGTCTGCCCACATTGTCTGGATATTGAGCATCTTCTCCTGTGGACTAAAGAGGTGTGGCTGCCCTGTTCACTCTCTCTAGAGTTAATGTGGCTCCAGCTACTGTTACCAGGTCCTGCCTTACCATTTGCTTGCATCTGTTAGACTGTCACATGCCAGGACATCCTCATCTTGAACCCAGGCCTCTTCCAGCCACGCAGGCCTCTCACACAGCCTATTTCTCCTGATACATGGAGGAGCAACCAGCAAAATCTGTGTGTGCCACCAAATGCCACGTGAGAAGAATCTCCTTTGTGTCACTGATGAGACAGGTGAAGAGAGGTTAATTACTTGACTTACCTTATGTAACCAGGAACTGTCAACGCTCATTTGCAACACCATTTCTGACCTGAAAACTCAGTTCTCTACTCATTATCACAATGTTACTGGAGGCAGAACCTGGTGTAGACCAGGCTGCTCCCCAATAAAACAGCACCACATCCATGGCCACCACCTGCTGTTGGAATAAGTTTGGTGACTATGCTGTCAAATCACAGCCCATGCTGCTTTGCTTGCTGCCTGCCTGATTTTCTGAGGTGAAAGAAAGAACCTTAACAATTTAAAGCACATATAAAGTGTATAGTCAGAGGGACAGGACTACTGACATTACCACAAACCATCTCCCCTGTGAGATGATTAAAAGATGCCTAAGACTTTAGAGGATCAGGAAGACATTGCTTATGAAGAAGAGAGGGGGAAATAATGGTGACATTCACAGAGTCAAGGATCTTGGCTTTTTCCTTGAGCTTAAGGCAAGAATACCAAAGGAAGCCTATTCTGCTAAATATTGTAATTGAACAACTTAGCATTTTTCTGTTGTCTTCTCCATTTGAACCCTGGCTGTCCACCATTAGTCTCTGTGAGCCATATCCTCTACAGACAGAAGGTTCTGCTGATTCATACTCATTTCCTGCAAGTAGAATGCTTGCAGGTGTGATCAGCTGGTGGGGTACAAGTCAATACTTGACTTACCTTATACCAGATGTGTTAAACCATAGGAGGCTAGAGAATAAGCATCCAGAGATTTAAGTTCCTACTGGTCTTTCCCTTTAATAAAATAAAGTAAGTAGGGATGTCCACCTCTTTCATTTGACATCAAAATATAAATGTTCACCACAATGAGCTCCAAGAAAATTTTATATAAGAAAAATTGTTTTAGGGGGAACCAAGATGGTGACATAAGGTATACACCTATACATGCTGCCTTTCACAACCACATCAAAACTACAACTAAAAGACAAAATGACTATCCCCCAGAACCACAGGAAAGCTGGTAGAGTGGAAGTTCTACAACTAGAAGGAAGTAAAAAAGTGCATTGAGACCTAGTAAGACATGCAGAGGCTCAGAAAGGCAGAGGTACAGAGACTTGTGCAAATCAGGCTGGCGTGTGCTGTTTTGTTGTTGTTTTTTTTTTAATTAGGAGAGAGATAGAAATTCCCTACTCTCTGAACTCTAGTTTCCAGCGAGATTCTGGAGGCCCAGACTCATACAGAGAGAAACTGGACTGTCTGCCATCAGGTCTGAAAGAGAGGGTGGCTTTCTCGCAGAGGTGTGCACAAGAATCATTGTTTGCTGTTTTGGGGTTTGTGATGTGGGACACGGAACAGAACGTGAAATAATGGAGACATGGAGAGGGCTGACTGGCAACCAGTGCTGTTTGTCATGCCTTAGCAATTCCCTGAAACTCTGTCCTGCCCAATTTACAAACCCACCCAGCTGTGTGTAGCAGCTTTTGCATATGAGTGGCCTGCCCTCTAGCAGCTTAACCTAACAAATTGCAACTGGGTCAGACAACTCCAAAACTTCCAAACTCCAAGCAAAGAGGAGAAATCTGCAGATCTCCCTGTAGCTCCTGCTGGGTGGCCTCAGACACTAGCTGACTTGCACCTCCTTGGAGATCCAGTAACCAGTGTACCTAGAGGTCAGTGTGAGATGACACCAGATTTCAACTACTCACATACATAAGTGACACACTCAAGAGGCAGACTCAGCAAGCACCAAAGCCCTACTGAAGCAAGTCCCACCCCATAAGGGTGTCTCCAGTATAGCAGTTCTTCCATTAATAGACACAGCTAATCCTTACAGTCAATTGGCCTGGAGGTCAATTCCTCCCAGTGTACCAACAGCAATCAAGGCTTAACTAAAACAAGACTGTGAACCCAGCCCACAAAGGGATGCACCAAGAGTGCCAATCTCAGGTGATTGGGGAGGTAGAGCTGTTGGGCCCTAAAGGACAAGTAGCACACAAAGCCACTCCATCAACACAGGGAATCAGCCAAAATTTGGAGACAAAAAACATGTCACAAATGAAAGAAATGGAGGAAAGCAAATGACTGGATATAGAGTTCAAAATCACATTTATAAGGTTACTCAAGAATCTTCTACAAACCACCAAGAAACTTAATGGGACCTCTGAGAAACTTAGTGAGACCTTTAAAGATCTTAATAAGAATGCTAAAAAAAAAATGGGAAAGGACCAGTCAGAAATTAAGCATATACTGCCGAAAATAAAGAATAATATACAGAAATCCAACAGCAGACTAAAGGATTCCAAGTATCAAACCAAAGATCTGAAATATGAGGAATCAAAAAACACCAACCAGAAAAACAAAAATAAAAAAGAGTTTGAACATGTGAAGATAGTGTAAAGAACCTCTGGGACAACTTCAAGTGTACCAAAACCAGAATTATGGGGTGCCAGAAGAAGAGAGAAAGTTAAAATACTGAAAACATATTTGAAGAAATAATGTCTGAAAACTTTCCCTACTTGGTGAAAGAAATGGACTTACAAGTCCAGGAAGCACACAGAACCCCAAACAAAAGAAATCCCAAGAGGAGCACACCAAGACACATCGTAATTAAAATGACAAGGGCAAAAGACAAAGAGAAAATCTTGAAAGAAGCAAGAGAAAATAGTTAATTACCTACAAGGGAGTACACATATGACTGTCAGCTGATTTCTCAACTGAAACTATGCAGGCCAGAAGGGAGTGGCAGGAAATATTCAAAGTGATGAATAGCAAGAACCTACAATCAAGAGGGCTCTACCCAGCAAAGCTATCATTCAGAATTGAAAGTCAGATAAAGAGCTTAACAGACAAGAAAAAGCTAAAGGAGTTCATCACCATCAAACCAGGATTATATGAAATGCTGAAGGGTATTCTTGAAGAAGAAGAGGAAGAAGAAGAGGAAGGAGAAGGAGAAGGAGAAG
>PVJN01021928.1:0-27196 GCA_004026805.1 Lasiurus borealis
AAATCATAATTTATTACAGATTGTTCGGCGGGGGAGATGGGTTTAAATGTCACTGGAAGTAAATTGTGGCGTGTCAGGGAGGGGTGTTAGCCACCGCCGTAATTGATTTATAATTTCACGTGTAAAACGAGCCACATTCGCCCATTGTTCGCGTATTATGTACCTCTGACAGCCGTCCTTTGAAAAGGGGGCATTCAGCTCGGTCGGTCCACAATAATAATAAGAACAATAGTAACAGCAGCAGCGATACACCAATTTTAAAGATAAGCAGTGGAATCAGCATCAGCACCAAGAACACGTGTGTTCAAAAATGGACGCTCCGTCTCTAGAATACAGGGCACAAAGCTGTGTTCGAGGGAACGCATTTGGGTATGAGCATCGGACTGCACAAAATTAAGTGGCCCTCCAGGGTTTGTTTTGTTTTGTTTTTAAATATATCTTATTGATTTCTTACAGAGAGGAAGGGAGAGGGATAGAAAGTCAGAAACATCGATGAGAGAGAGACATTGATCAGCCGCCTCCTGCAAGCCCCCCACTGGGGATGCACCCACAACCAAGGTACATGCCCCCAACCGGAATCAAACCTGGGACCTTTCAGTCCGCAGGCCGACGCTCTCTCCACTGAGCCAAACCGGTCTCGGCCCTCTGGGGTTTTTAATGAAACTTATAAAATGAAGGCCCATCAGAATTTTAATTCCTCTCTACTCGGAGTTAGAGGGAAAGATCCAATAATCGGAGAAGGTGGAGATGGATTTACCTGTTTCTAATTTTGAACAGATTAAAGATAAATTCCATTCTGAACGGTCACTTACTAAGTTTGTAGTATAAACCAAGTCCCCGAGGACCGTGGTCGGCAAACTGTGGCTCTCGAGCCACCTGCGGCTCTTTGGCCCCTGGAGCGTGGCTCTCCCACACAATGCCACTGGAGGCTCCAGAAGGATGGAACCCCGCTGACACCTTTATGTCAGCCGATGAGATTTATTTCAGACTGTGACCTCCAGAATGACAAGAGAACAGATCCGTGTTGTTCCGAAGCCACTACATTTGTGGCATTGGTTAAAGTGGCAACAGGAGTTAACACACAGAGGAAGACTCTGATCCACAAAAAAGGGTGTTCCCAGACCCAGTGCGCTCCAGACTGATGGCCAACCCAGCCAGCAAGCCCCACTCTGGATCTGAGTTGAGGCTTCCATTTTCAATTTTTTTTTAAATATATTTTATTGATTTTTTACAGAGAGGAAGGGAGAGGGATAGAGAGTTAGAAACATGGATGAGAGAGAGACATCGATCAGCTGCCTCCTGCACGCCTCCTACTGGGGATGTGCCCGCAACCAGGATACATGCCATTGACCGGAATCGAACCTGGGACCTTTCAGTCCACAGACTGACGTTCTGTCCACTGAGCCAAACCGGTTTCGGCAAGGCTTCCACTTTCAACGGACCTGGACTCCTCCCTCCTTTGCTGGCATTCAGGCAGTTCCTGGAGTCGTCCTTTTTGAGGGACAGTAATCCAAGAATTTGACAGCACTGCCCATTTCAGAAAGGAGTAACATTTAGCTTGATTTAACATTTACCTTTTGCCCTAACCAGTTTGGCTCAGTGGATATAGTGTCGGCTTGTGAACTCAAGAGTCCCAGGTTCGATTCCTGTCAAGGGCATGTACCTTGGTTGTGAGCACATTCCCAGTAGGGGTGTGCAGGAGGCAGCTGATCAATGTTTCTCTCTCATCCATGTTTCTAACTCTCTATCTCTCCCCTTCCTCTCTGTAAAAAAAAAATCAATAAAATATTTTTAATTTTAAAAGAATAATAAAAGAGTCCCATTTTGGAGAGTAAGTGAATGCAGTGCTCTAAAATGATCGTATTTATGGCTTATAAAAAATAAATTGCACTTATTCAAAAACATTAATGTAGTACAAGATTTCCAAAATTTATATATAGCTTTTGATTTTGCCAAACAGTATTCTCTTGACCTGGCAAATGACTGCTCTGGACTGTCCACTTAGCATTCAATAAACGTTTGTAACATGTTAAGGAATTACAATGTGAATTTTAGACCCAGTTTTTTTAAAGTAACTACTTATTCAGTCTGACATAATGAGAAAAAGAGGAAATAAGACGCTTTCAATAAACTATTGGGATAATGTATAAAAACATCTTTTCTGAGGTCAATGGATAGTAATTCTCCTTTGCAAATATGTTAGAAACATATCTCATCCATTTTATTGGGTCCTCCACGAGGGTCACCTTCCAGGTGTTTTTGTAACTGTTTTCCCTTGCTCTCCTCACCTTTTGCTGGATATAGGACAGCCACCTCTCGACCTAAATTATTAAAAGTCAAACTCAGCCTCCGGGAAAAAAGCAAGACTTGGTTGAGCATCATGAATTTTACCAATGGGTGAGCCTTGTGGTCATCTTTCCAATCATTCATTCCAATCATTCCAATCATTTATTCCAATCATTCCAATCACTCATTCATTCACTCATTCACCAAACAAAGATCTACATTGTCCCAACCTTGTATGACGTCAGTGAGGGAAATAGGAAGGTGAAACAGAGAAGTCCTACCTAGTAATACATAACTATACGTATTAGGTAATGACTACCAGTTGTTGAGTACTTCCTTTGTGAGGGACGATGACGAATCACTTTACCTCTTTCATCTAACATAACCCGTGACACGGTTTCTTAACTGCTCTTTGTAAGTGAGGTAGGGAATAAGAAATTCATCCCAGTTTTGAGAAATACCGTATTTTCCGGCATGTAAGACGACTTTTTAACCCGGCTGTAAGGAAGATTGCATGCAGGCGGGGATGGGATCACAGGAGGGTTAAGATGATGTGCTCTCTTGGGAAGTCTTAGAGGGGGCATTTCAAGGTGTTTAGTTAACCTAGATGCATGGGAACTATGGACAGGGCTTCCTTAAGGCAAAGGTAAACATTTGACTAAAAACATTACATGCCTTCTGGAGCTTGACTACCCATCCACCGTGACCTGCCCCGTTAGGAATTCATGATGAGAGTGCCCTGTGCGGTTACTCTCCATAGAACCCCGTCTTCCATCCACAGCGACCCCTGAACTCAGTGTTGAAAGAAGAAAGAAGTCAACCAGACACAGAGAAGCAAGAGACTCTCACCTGCCAAAGGCCATCGCAGGAGGCTGCCTGGCTCTCAGAGCGGTGCTGTGTGTGCACAGAGAGTGAGACGCGAGGGAGGAGCCACAGGGGAGGGGTAAGATCCAGAAAGGCCTCGGAAGCCACACACAGAGGTCTGAGTGTCATCCTAATGGCGGTCAGATGCCACCGAAAGCTTGGAGACGGGAACATGGTGGGATCCAATTTGCATTCCTGCCAGCTTCGAGGAGGAGGCTCTGAGCGGAGCTGCTGGGGTCAGGGGAGTTAGCTAGGAAGCTCGGGCCATCATCCAGGCGAGAAATGAGACAGGGCCTGCATCCTCCTCTGAAATATGGGAAATATGGGGGTCCTCAAAGACACTTAAGGAGGGACTGGGGTCACAGCTAGTGAACTGCCAAGCCAGCAAGGAACACTGAACCTTTTCCCACCTGCTCTGCCTCGCTGAAGTGCTCTGATTTTATTTTATTTTTTTGCATTCCTACGGTATCTTCTGTAATTAGTTCCAAACGCACACCTTGATTACTTATAAAATTACCTCCTACTCTTTGCCTCCTCTGGGCTCCTTTCTTCACGCACACAGGCATGGAAATATGCTCCTAACAATGGTGTTCATTCACTCATTTATCCCACAATTTTTTTTTAATATATTTTATTGATTTTTTTACAGAGAGGAAGGGAGAGAGATAGAAAGTCAGAAACATCGAAGAGAGACATCGATCAGCCGCCTCCTGCACGCCCCACAGTGGAGATGTGCCCACAAGCAAGGCACATGCCCCGACCGGAATCGAACCCGGGACCCCTCAGTCCGCAAGCCGACGCTCTGTCCACTGAGCCAAACCGGTCTCGGCCATCCCACAAATTTTTATTGAGTACCCACTATGTAGTAGGCCTGGTGGTAAGTGCAGGGTATAAAAAAAAAAAAGTCCATGCCTCAGAGAACTGCCAGTCTGCTGGGGAGACACATGATAAATATATAAACACATAAATAATTACAAAACCCAAATCTTTGCGACGAAACACCAATAGAATGCTGACCTCTGAAACAGCAGGAGTGTGTGGCCACACAAAGAAATGTCCTGAAAAGGCTCAGCCAAGAAGTCATCCGTTGAGATGGATGAATTAATATGTTTACACCTCATTTCTGTCAGTATCATTCTAGAAAAGAGACACTGGTACCTCTAGGCTGCTGTTATTATGAATAAACACTGGCCTTTAAAATACAAGGTCATAAAAAAATCCTATCTCATAAAAGGCTAATATGCAAATTGTCCCCTTGGGAGTTTGACCTGGAAACCAGGAGTTCAATCTCTTGCCATGATGGGCACTGACCATCAGGGGGGCAGCCTGGACCATGGCAGGCAACCAGCAGTGGCGGCAGGGTGTTGAAGGAGCGAGGGAAGGAGGAGTTGGGAAGGCGGGAGGCTGGGAACATGATCAGCCCTGATCCCCGGCCAGGCCTAGGGACCCTACCCATGCACGAATTCTGTGCACTGCGTCTCCAGTTAATACAGTGGCACCTCAAGATACGAGTTTAATTCGTTCCGTCACCTTGAGGCGTGGGAAACTATGAGACGCTCGAGTCGTGGTAAACTGGTGGGTCATGTGCAGCCAGCCAATCCTCGCGATTACTCTTATCTCAACTGTTGCTCGTATTTCAAAGCAAAAATCGCTCGCTCAATAGCTCGTACCTCAAATATCTCATATGTTAGGGCACTCGTATCCCGAGGTACCACCGTACATGAAATACAAGGTCATGATCTCCAAATAGCAAGCAAAACTTACAAGAGCAGGGAGTGGAGGGTGGGAATGGGGAACTCTGGCCCATAGGAAAATGTGCTCTCCATCCCTGGGTTTACTGAGGCCACGAAGCTCGGGGGATCTCAGCAGAGGCTTTCTGGAGACTTCAAGACTGATCCAGCACCTCATGTGGTTCTGGAGACCCAGGTGGCACTGGGTCCAGGGAGGCTGATGCGCTCAGGGCTGAGTTCTAAAGTCAGTCACCGCGCACAACCACAGCTTATTTTCTTGAAACGCAACCCAAATCCTTATTAAAGCTTTCTTTTAAAAAATGTCAGCAGTTAAAGAAAAATTGGGTTCTCCTCGTTGATGGCTCAAAGACGGATATCCCTAGATAATGCTTGGCTCTTCCGCGCTACCTTTTCATCTGTCATAATTTCCCCAGGCCCAATAATCTAATAAAAGGAGATTGGATTAAGCATAAGATGGATGAGGTTCCACCTTGAGAAAAATTGTAATATGTCTACATAACGGGCTAGACTATGAACCACATTCTTTATCCCTTTATATATACCTAATACACACACACATACACACACACGCACGCATGTAATGTACACGTAATGTAATGTTTGGCAACTTGTCATTCAGAAAGACTAATGACAATTACTCACTTTGGGCATTTGGCAGACATAATGGGACACTACTTTGGCAGTGATCAAAAATCATCTTCTTTTATGGTTCTTAATCAAAAATTTATTTCCCACTGACTCAGCCCAGGAAAATGTGATCACCTACTTCAGCCCGGACTTATTTCACGACCAACGGGGGATTCTTTCCTCTCCCATCCTTGGCGATGCAGAATGGCTATTATCCCCAAGACCTCTTTGGGTTTTTTTTTTGACCAGAAGAGGCATTTAGCTATGTCACCCGTGATATATTGCACGTTTAATTGCACTATGCAGCTATTCAAAAAGCATTCAGAAGTAATCATTTAGCATTAATATCCCAGGGCAATCCAAGGTCACAGTACATTAAAAACTAATTCACGGTGGTTCGAGAATGCATTTTTCATATGCGGAGTCACATAATTCTTTTAGGATGAAAATGATAGCGGCGCTACAGGATGATGAGATACAAGAGATTCCGAATATCCATCACTGGACCTACTGTACAAATGGCGGAGTCAGACCTTTGTTCTTCTCGTTATTTAACACATCGCTAATCCGTATTAAACACTGCTGATAGGTTAACCTCTTGTAAGACTGACCATGTTTTAAGAAGCAACAACTCCTTATTTATTATCGAAAAGAAGAATTTAATACTTGTTGTGATAAGTACACTCAAAAATGGAATAATCTCTTCTTTTGTATGCTCAGGCTATCCTCTAAAATCATAACATTTGTATGAGGCTTTTGAAAAAGCAGACACATATGTGATCTGTCACATGTGTGTGTGTGTGTGTGTGTGTGTGTGTGTGTGTGTGTGTGTGTATCCTATCCACTGTCTTCCAGGAACGCTCTGGAGGGTAAATTTATTGTAACTCGCATCAAGCATCTATCACACTAACACAGTAGGGTCCTGAGACAATAGGCCCTCTGTCCAATGTAGAACGGGCAAGTCCCATGTTTAAGGACCTACCATCTCTCACACTCTATACCATCAGCAATGCCTATTACCATCTGCTGCCATCCAGCAGGCAACGCTACCAGGAATTATTTCATCACTTCACAGCCAATACTGCTCTGTATTCATAGGCTAAACTCTCCATTCAAAGCTACCAAATGACAGTACCAACCCATTGAGCATCTTCTTGGTTTCTGTGTCTTTCTACGTCACAGATCGATGGCGCAGGAGTCAGGAGGTCTGTCCTACTCCCGGGATCGTTTCAGAAGATTAGAAGTATTATCATCACCACCGTGTGTGAGGGCACTGTTGCAGGTGCCAGGCGTGAGTGGAGGATGGGCATACTCACGAAGGACGCGAGATACTGAACCATCCGACATAAATAAGAGATAAGGTCTGGCCAGTGATAACAGGAAACCGACACAGACACGACATGACTCATGGCCGGTGAACAGTGCAGATGTTCAGGCGCTGAGTTTGGCCTCGGCGACAGCCCTGGCCTCCAGCTGTTCCCCGCCTCCGCCCTCAGGACCACCATGCTCTCCTGGAACATGTGCTACATCATGGCTCACCACACCAGCCGCCTCGCTCCTGACCCCTGGAAGGTTCTTGCCCCGCCCTGCCAGGGAAAGGGAGAGGCCTGGGAATCTGATGACCTCAGAAGTGTATGGGATCGGGGAACAATTTTCAAACCAGGTTTTACACACACAAAAAAGCTCTCTTTGGGGGAATTAGGGAAACCAGTCATTCTGATCTCTCCTGCTTTGTTCTTCTTTCTCAAGATCGCTGCTGCAGCTATTCGGGTGCTTTTGGGGTTCCATACACATTTTTTGCAGTATCTGCTCTAGATTTGTGAGATACCCTGCTGGTAATTTGATAGGGATTGTGTTTAATCTAGATTGCTTTGATGATGTTAACTCTTCTGATCCATGAACCCGGGATATGCTTCCACTTGTTGATAATTCCCTCTACTTTTTTTTCAATGTCCTGTTCTGGGTGCAGGTTTTTACCTTCTTGGTTAAGTTTATTCCCAAATATTTTAATTTTTGTTACAATGGTAAGTGGGATTTTTTTTTTTTTTTTTTAGTTTTTCTTTCTGGGAGTTTATTATTGATGTATAAAAATGCCACCCATTGATCAGTGTTAATTTTGTATCCTGCTAACTTTGATGAATTCATTTATTAAATCTAGTAATTTTTTTAATGGAGTCTTTAGGGTTTTTCCATGTACAAAATCATGCCACCTGGGGACGAATTACCATTTCACTTCCTCCTGTCCGATTCGGATGCCTTTTGTTTTTTCGCATTGTCCGGCCACTGGGACATTGTCAGTGCTCTGTTGAATAAGAGGGGTGACAGCGAACGTCCTGTCTGTCTTATTCCTGTTCTTAAGGGAAATGCTTTCAGGTTTTGCCCATTGAGCATGATGTGGACTGTAGGTTTGTCATACATGGGCTTTATTATGTTGTGGTATGATCCTTCTATACCCACCTTCATTCTGATTACAAATACCTTAAAGTAGAAAGCTTTCTGCATCCATATAACTGACTCTCAGCTTTCCTAGCTATCGTCCCATCGCAGGCCAGCTAGTGTGGCTCAGTGATTGAGCGGTGACCTGTGAACCGAGGGGAATTCTGCAGACACATAGACAAGGTCCTTTAGCCTCTCAGCCTCTTGCTCTTCCCCAATTTTCCAAAACATATATATATATATTGATTGATTGATTTCAGAGAGGAAGGGAAAGGGAGAGAGAGAAACATCAATGATGACAGAGAATCCCTGATCAGCTGCCTCCTGCACACCCTCCACTGGGGATGGAGCCCACAACCCAGGCATGTGCCCTTGACCAGGAATCAAACTGTGACCTCCTGGTTCGCAGGTCGCCGCTCAACCACTGAGCCACACCGGCGGGGCTGACCCACTTTTCTCTATTGTAAGATATTAAGGACTTAGAAAGATTACACCAAATTCAGAAGAAACAAAATGTGGTTTGGTACCTAAAAGTCTCTCAAATAAAGTAATGCTACATTAAATTTTTTTAAATATATTTTATTGATTTTTTACAGAGAGAAAGGGAGAGAGATAGAGAGCTAGAAACATCGATGAGAGAGAAACATCAATCAGCTGCCTCCTGCACATCCCCTACTAGGGATGTGCCCACAACCAAGGTACATGCCCTTGACCAGAATCGAACCTGGGACCTCTCAGTCCAAAGGCCGACGCTCTATCCATGAGCCAAACCGGTTTCAGCGATGCTACATTAAATTCACCTCCTACATTGTTCCCAAGTAGCCAGCCTCTCATTACAGACCCAGTAAAGCCAGCAAGATTGACGGATAGAGAATCATATAAATCTAAGAATAGCATTGACTGGAATCTGAATTTCAGCATTTCTCATTGAAAGTGCCTTCGATGCGCATACCCTGGCCTTGCCCACCTCCTGTCAACCAGCAGTCTTAGACAAATCTTCTAGCCTCAGAATACCTAATGAAACACGTTCCTTCTCGAATAAAGTCATTCTCCTATAATATTCTCCGGCACACTCATTGTTATCTTTGCCCCCATCAACAGAATTGTCATCACCGCCATCTCCATATGGCTGTATCCCTGGCAACAAATGATGCGGAAAGCGGAGAGAAGAAAACTGGATAAAAACTGCCCATCTTGCGTTCTGGTTCGCTCTTCAGCTTCCCGCTACTCTACAAATTGTTTAAACCAAGCCTGGTTCTCATCATTTCTAAGATGGATATGTTCTTTTCTCCCTTCTAGATAAGTTTCTAGAACATTTACTCTAATTTGAAACATTTTCCTTGGACAAAACCTACCCACTTGGACAAAGCTAATCATGAAAAAATTTTTAGCCAGGCCCTAACTCAAAAAGAATAAAAGAATGTTGTTACTCTTTCATTAAAGGTAAAGAAACCAGAGTTTGTTTTGTTTTGTTTTGTGTTTTAAAAGGAGGTTGATAAAAATAGTTAAATTACCTGCCCAGGTCAGTAAGTTTATGAGTGTGAGTGGGGTCACTAATAAAATTCTGATTTGGGCCAAAACCGGTTTGGCTCAGTGGATAGAGCATCGGCCGGCGGACTGGAAGGTCCCGGGTTCGATTCCGGTCAAGGGCATGTATCCTGGTTGCGGGCACGTCTCCAGTAGGGGGCGTGCAGGAGGCGGCTGATCGATGTCTCTCTCTCATCGATGTTTCTAACTCTCTATCCCTCTCCCTTCCTCTCTGTAAAAAAAAATCAATAAAAATATATTTAAAAAAAAAAAAACTCTGATTTGGTTGGACAGAGCCTCTATTTGGATTTTAATTTTGGTTCCACAACTTGCTGTGTGGCCTCAGACAAGTGGCACAAGCGCTCTGAGCATTGATTTTTCTCATTAAAACAAACGGGAACGATTTATCACCTATTTCCTATGGTTATTATGACTTCACATGTGAAAAACACCTAGTGAGTGCCTGACACACAGCAGAGATGTTGAAAGGATTAGCTTCTTTTCTTAGCTACACGCTGCCCTTGGTATATGCCAGAGGGAAGGTTAAGTGCTTCGTCTAACCCTGAGCACTCCTCAGCGGCCATTGTTTTAGTGTCCAGTTGGCAGGGATTTAATCTCTGTGTCCTACTGCCCTCTTCTGGGTATCAAACATCACATCTGCCTGTGAATTCAGCTTATTGGTCCGCACAGAGCGAGCTCTGGACACGACTCAATAATGCCTACTCCAAAAATGCAATGGAAGCAATTGCTACATACAACATGTGTGCATGTACACAGACCCGGGAGCTGGCAATGATGATCACTCATCACTGTACGTGATGGGTCAAAGCTCTGACGCATTAGCTCCAAGTGCAGTTCCTTTCGCCGCACCGGGTGTGCCAGATAGTCAGTCTCACTCTGTGGGACAATTCTAAGCTGGCCACAAGCACCGACCACGCTGTGGGTAACCAGATATGAGAAACCTAAAAAATACTCTGAGATGGACTTGGAAGAGAATCCTAACCTATGTCACCATTTGGTCGGCCATCCTCCAAGCTTTTAAAACTTTATATATATATATATATATATATATATATATATATATATATATATATATATATATGTATGTATATGTATGTATATGTATGTATATGTATGTATGTATTTTATTGATTTTTTTACAAAGAGGAAGGGAGAGGGATAGAGAGTTAGAAACATCGATGAGAGAGAGACATCGATCAGCTGCCTCCTGCTCGCCTCTCACTGGAACTGTGCCCACAACCAAGGTACAAGCCCTTGACCAGAATAGAACCTGGGACCCTTCAGTCCACAGGCTGACGCTCTATCCAGTGAGCCAAACCGGTTCCGGCCAAGCTTTTAAACCTTTAATTGTATTTATTCGCATACATATAAACCATCTATTTCCAAGTTACTCACATCATTGGTAACAGACGGCTGTTTTGTTGACATCCAAAAAAGCCAAAGACGTTCTTATAAGTGTTCAACTATTTAGAAGTTTTTCTTAGGTGAACATGGTGAAATGCTTCAAATAAGTTACAAAATATCTGAGGGCCAAGGCATATCAAAGGATAACTCATAGAGACTGGAAATATTAGAGGAAAACAATTATTTCAGGCAAGTAGCGAAATTCAAATTTCTACCTAAAATTAACTGAAAAGACATGATCTGTTATGTTACCTGATGACTTACTAAAGGTATAAGTGATCCCTAATTTATTTTTTTAATATATTTTGTTGATATTCTACAGAGAGGAAGGGAGAAGGATAGAGAGTTAGAAACATCGATGAGAGAGAGACACCGATCAGCCGCCTCCTACACGCCCCCCACGGGAGATGTGCCTGCAACCAGGATACATGCCCTTGACCGGAATCGAACCCAGGACCTCTCAGTCCGCAGACTGACGCTCTATCCACTGAGCCAAACCGGTTTCGGCCCTAATTTATTTTTAAGAAAAACACAGAAGCAACTAGATAATACCTTGCACTTTTCAACCCTTGAGAATAATTTTTAAGTTGATTTTACTCAATATCATAACAATTTTAGCGGTAAAAAGAACTCTTGACTTGGAATAAATGGATGGGTTATTGGGTGAATGGACAGATGAATGAATGGTTCAACAAAAGAAATACCCTTCGAATTTTACATTTTTAACGTATTTTCCAATTGCTTCCATGATCCATACTTTCCAAACACAAAACATTTTTCCTATCATTTCAAATATTTGTTTTATGATCAATACCATCTAAATGAAGATAGGCATTGCTTTAAGAAACAAATAACAACAAGGAATTTGAGTCAAATTACATTTTAAATGTGCTAATGAGAAATTATCAACATTCTATAAATAAACCCTTCTGTAAAGTGAAGAATAATTTTATGTACCTAATAACAACCTCACTTATGTTTCATAAATCTCTAATATTACACATGGAATGTGTTAAAGCAGAACTTGTAAAGCAGATTTATGTATATTAAAAATACTAAGACCCATCCTGGTTTAGACTTGAAATTCATAGATAAGAAATGATATTTTCAACCTCACTTAGCATAGGAGGGATGGCATTAGAGCCGATCTCAGCCCTGCAAGATATTAGACATCTGCTATGTTCCCTTCAGGAACACATGCACACTTTTAAAGACATACACACACACACACACACACACACACACACACACACATACACACTTCAGATGCCATGTGCTCATTTAGCAAACACTAACGGCCTATTATCCAGACTCAATTCAAAATTCATCTTCTCAACAAATTCCCAATATTCTCCAACAGAATAAATGCCCTTTACTCTGTCACCCTGCTCACTTGCTCATTTTTCTTATTACCTTTACTGCATTATGTTATAATTTCTGTTTACGTGTCTGTCACTTATCTGGCCCATAAACTGCAAAAAGTATGGTTGCTATGTCTTGCTCAGATTTCTAGCCCCAGCACCTGACTAGATGCCTAGAACATGGCACATGCTTTCAGAAAGGTGGCTGCAACCATGGATAACCTGTTTGAAAACCTTTCGGTTGTTTTGTCTGTGTGTTGAACACTAAACGTCTGAGGCAGCTGACTTCTAAAAGCAGTTCTCTGCCCAAAGACAAAAGCCACCTCTCCATCCATCCATTCAGTACAAGCGGTCGCTTTCCATCACACGTGATCTTCAGTCGCAGACTGGCGAACAGTGGGGTGGGGACTGAGGCACAGAGTGGATTACTTCAGCTAGAGAACCTTCCAGGTTCCTTCCCAACGGGACCTCCTGTGATTCCACTGTGGGCTGCTTTCTCTCTCGCCTGCTCACTTACCTTCTTCTTACTCTGAGAGACTCTCCTGGGGCGGTGGCACTGGATTCCTAAACATCGGGATGTCTTGAGCCGAAACCGGTTTGGCTCAGTGGATAGAGCGTCGGTCTGGGGACTAAAAGGTCCTGGGTTCGATTCCGGTCAGGGGCATGTGCCTTGGTTGCAGGTACATCCCCAGTAGGGGATGTGCAAGAGGCAGCTAATCGATGTCTCTCTCTCTCATCAATGTTTCTGACTCTCTATCCCTCTCCCTTCCTCTCTGTAAAAAAAAATTAATAAAATATAAGAAAAAAAATATCCTCAAATAAGGATTACAAAAAAAAATCAAATCCTTATTCAGTCCATCTGGGGTGGGGCCTGGGACTCTGCATTTCTAATAAGCTCCCAATATATCTATTGACCCTCTATTACTCTTGAGTATTAAGTAGTAACACCCTCTTCTCTTTCTAAATGCTGCCTTGCTTCAAGCATTGAGTACCCAGTTCTTCTCGACTTCAACCCAGATTCAGAGCCAACGAAGAAGATAACAAGACGGCATGGTGGGTGGTTAACCCCGTCTGGCCCGTGCACGCTGGCCCACAGTCACCTGCCCACAGGGCTGAGGGGCACCCTGGACCACCCAGAGGGGCCTGTGAGCATCTTCAGTCCACTAAGGAATGGAACGATCGCCTTCTCACTCATTCTCCGCTGGCCTACGTTCCCCAGCATTTTAACTCGTTATTATTAACTGCAGCAAAAGAAACCATAACAACAATAATAATGCATGGAACCACTGAACACCATATTATCCAAACTAGGTACTTTTTTAAAAAAAATAGATTTTACTGATTTCAGAGAGTCAAGGAGAAAGAGAGAGAAACATCAACGATGAGAGAAAATCATTGATTGACAGCTTCCTGCACAAAGCTGGCATGTGCCCTGACCAGACATCAAACCGTGACCAACCTAGTTCTTTTTTCTTTTCTTTTTTTTTTAATATATTTTACTGATTTTTTACAGAGAGGAAGGGAGAGGGATAGAAAGTCAGAAACATCGATGAGAGAGAGACATGCATCAGCCGCCTCCTGCACGGCCCACAGTGGAGAGATGTGCCCGCAAGTAAGGTACATTCCCCCGACCGGAATCGAACCTGGGACCTTTCAGTCCGCAAGCCGACGCTCTAGCCACTGAGCCAAACCAGTCTTGGCCCAACCTAGTTCTTAGTCGACGCTCTGAGCCACACTGGCCGGACAAAAATATGTACTTTTTAAAGGTACCTGTTCCTCAACTGAAACTTTTTTTAAAAGCTAAAGAATAGCAACACTGAAGGAAGATCAGGACGAGCCAATTTAATAATTTAATGTTACAGGACAGAAAGTCATTCGACTTGAGCAACTTTTAATTCATTAGAGTGCACATATGCCAATTATGCCTGATTTATTCAAGAAGTTCAGCAGCACTGGAGCCTGCTATAAACCGGTTGCCATGACATCCAGACTTTACAAGGACGTCGTAAAGATTCTGAGGATGGCGGCGAGGTATTAATTTTGACCTTCCATGGATTTAATGACAGGTGATAACGGTGTTGTACTCTCCTGCGAGAGAACGCTAGTCAGACACCAGGTATAAGCATAAAGGTTTTTATCTGTACCCAGCTTCTTCTTTTATTGGAAGTAGTTTAAAGGCAGCTAAAAGAAAACTGTGTCACTTAAAAGCAAGATTGCCTGTTTGTATATAGATTGCATGTTTGTATACATGCACGTATACTTACACACTTGCATATTCCTACACCCCAGGTTCGCATGTACATCCCATTGACAATTTCACTTGCCCTGATATTCCATGAAAGAATAAATTTGGGGACAGAAGGAACAGGCAGAGCACAGGGATTTTTCAGGCAGTGAAACTCTTCTACACGATACTGTAATGATAGATATTGATATCATGCAATTGCCAGAATCCACAGAACTATACGAAACCAAGAGAGAAGCTTAATATAAACTATGGACTTCCGTTATTAATAACGCATCGATATCAGTGTGCTAATTGTGAGAAATTCATCAGTAATACAAGATGTTAATAATAGGGAAATTCTTATGGGGAGCAAGCTGTGTGTGGGGGTGTGTGTGTGAGAGAGAGAAAGAGAAAGAGAGAGAGAAAGAGAGAATCTCTGTACTACCTGATTGATTTTTCTGTGAATTTAAAACTATCCTAAAAAAAATTAAGATGATGAGTTTTAAAAATACACGCACACACTCACATTCTGGAGGAACCACTAGAAGTAAAGATCATCAAGGAAGGTGGCATGGTCAAGAAGTAAGTGATACGGCCCAGTAAGAAATTTAAAAATTGTGAAATAGAAACCATCTGTCTCACAAACTCTCCTCTTTTCACCCGTCCTTCCGTTTTCTGTTCTTGGATTAGTCTTTACTAAATATGGACTAACTTGCCGAAACCAGTTTGGTTCAGTGGATAGAGCGTCAGCCTGGGGACTGAAGGGTCCCAGGTTCGATTCCGGTCAAGGGCATGTACTTTGGTTGCAGGCACATCTCCAGTGTGGGGCGTGCAGGAGGCGGCTGATTGATGATGTCTCTCTCTCTCATCGATGTTTCTAACTCTCTGTCCCTATCCCTTCCTCTCTGTAAAAAGTCAATAAAATATATTTTAAAAAATGGACTAACTTGCATGGCTGGTGTTGCTCAGGGGTTGAGCATCAACTCAGAAACCAAGAGGTCATCGGTTCAATTCCCGGTCAGGACACAGACCTGGGTTGCAGCCTCAATCCCCCGTGTGGGGTGTACAAGAGGCAGCTAATCAATGATTCTCTCTCATCACTGATGTTTCCATCTCTCTCTCCCTCTCTGGAATCAATTTAAAAAAAAAAAAAAGATCATGGCAAACCCAAGAGTATATGCCCCGCCTAAAAATATTCCAATCTATGTCTTACCAATACTCCTTTGGATATTTCAAGCTACCGTTGGCCAAATTCAGCCATGAAGCCCCAGTTTGTAATCTGGGTCACTGACCTCTCTCAAGACTCTGCTATCCCAGTTGCTAAGAATGGACAATGACAGCATCTTACCTTTGGTCTCACACACAGCAGAGCCTTACGGAGACACATCATCACCATCTCGGTTCTAACCTCTAGCATGTTCTTCAGCTGTGCCGCTGAGGGCTCAGCTCAGGAACGCTGGCCTTTCTCAGTCCCAGGTGAGCTGGGTTTACCACCACTGAAAATTCACTACCTTGTTATCGACTTCAAGATCCTGGAAGGAGACCAGGGACCCTGCAGCTGTTATCCTGCCCCCCCAAACCCCCCTGGCAGGTAGCCTTTCTTCCTTATCCGCAGATTTCAGCCGGGTAGCCTAAGAGGCAGAGCAGAACTTACAGGATGACCTGCTGCTCTCCCACGCTGCTGCCATTATTGGGACAAACGCTCAGATAGGACCCAACCCTGGCTCTGTCTCATTTGGCTCAAGTTGTTACAGGTGGCCTGGACCTGTTCTGTGTCCGGTTACAAGAGGGACATACGGTATCATCTTAGGAAACAAGCAAAAAAAATAACAGCAAAATAAACACAAAGCAAGAAAAAAACAAGAAATAATATTCGAGTGAAAAACAAGAGAAACTAGAAAAACAATAGAAAAAAATAAAAGAAAAAATGGATTCTTTGGAAAGATCAGCAAAGTTGATGCACCTTTTTCTAGAGAGAAAAAGAGAGAGAGGAATCAAATGACTAAACTCAGGAATCGGAGGGGGAACATTACAACCAAACCTACCCTGTTTCCCCGAAAGTAAGACATCCCCCGAAAATAAGACCTACTTCCTGTTTTGCCTCTTGCTGTCATATAAGGCATCCCCCCCCGAAAATAAGACCTCCCCAATAATAAGGCCTCCCCCGAACATCAGGCCTCCCTGGAATAGAAGGCCCCCGAAGCTACCGTCAGGCGTCTGACTCCTGATTTAAAGAGACCTCGCACTGCCTGAACAGCTCCGGCTGCGCTGTGGCCCATCAGTGAGCTGGTTAGTGATGACAACGACTACCGTACCATCTACAGATAATACATTCCCTTTTTTTTTTCAACAATAAACATGTACCGTATCCTTCTTCATGGAAAAATTAGACATCCCCTGAAAATAAGACCCTAGTGCATCTTTGGAAGCAAAAATTAATATAAGACACTGTCTTATTTTCGGGGAAACAGGGTAAAACCTCCCTCCTCTCTACACTGGCACTTCCGTTTGACCGTTTGGACCCAACAGATACCCTCTCTGCACTGATCGCACTCACTAGCTTCCTCCTCGCACAAAATGGCTAAAGTGTGGCCTACGGTTTATGTAGTTTTATTATAAAATCAGGCAAACGTTACTGAGGAACAATTAGTATTCCAGAGTGGGGGAAATACTCACGGTATGTTAAGTAAAAGGGTCAGAAACCCAGTACGATTCCAATCCTGGGAGCAGAGTTGCTTTTCATTGATTAATTTGAAGGTGGTTTGGATTTCATCTACTAGTAGATCGTTCTCAGCCTTGTCCAAGGCTCAGTGAATTATTTAAGAATAACACACATTAAGTTCTTTGTTTCCTTTCTGAATATCACCCACATCCTTGAAGCCGATCCTCCTCCATCGTGTGGCTTCCTCGCCTTCCGATTTGTATCTCCTGACCTTCAATCCCAGCCTTAATCCTCCTCCTCCCCCGAAAACAGAACCTGCAACAAGCGCCATTGTAAGCGACACACTGTGGCTCCCACACCCGCTGGACTCTCCTCAGAGCCGGTGCTTTGTGACTGAGAGCCTTTAACACCGCTCCGTCCTCGCCTGTGAACGGCTTTCTTGTTTAGCCAAGTTACCCGATAATTAACACAGATCAGCCAATTAGGCGAACATTCGTGTCACACCGATGCTTGCTCTGAATCCTGGCTCTTCTGTTTAGTGCCAATTAAAGCCTGCTAATTAAATAAATTCCAATGCCAACAGAGAAGGCACAAGAATGGATTCAGAAAAGTACATTCCTTTCTAAATGGATATGAATTCTAAAGGAAGGGGAGAGGGCTTCAAATTTAGCTGCCCATCTGATAAAAGGGGCACGTCGGAATTCACAGAACTGAGATAAAACAAAACAACACGCTCTGCTAGTACAGCGGTACCTCGAGATACGAGTGCCCTAACATACGAGATTTTTTTGAGATACGAGCCGTAGAGGGAGCGATTTTTGCTTTGAAATACGAGCAACATTTGAGATAGGAGTCATCGCGAGGATCGGCCGGCTGCACACGACCCACCAGGTTACCGCGACTCGAGCGTCTCATAGTTTCCCACGCCTCAAGGTTACCGAACGAATTAAACTCGTATCTCGAGGTACTGCTGTATGTGAAAGGGCGCTAACCCCATGGTTACTGCTGAGGCAATGTACATTTATTACGAGCAGGACAGGGCCCGGTGCACCAGCTCCGTGCTTTGCAATGCATTCGTTTTACGTGCCCAGGATTCCTGGGACCAGGCGTCAGCCCAGGGGTAGAGTCACGGCATAAACTGACACTAGCATGATGAGTGAGTGTTCAACTTGTGTCTAAAACCCATTTGATGGTGCAAACCGAACCTTGTCTCACTAATACAAAGATGTGGACAGGAAGCCGGGAAGGCTAGTCAACAACCTTCAATGCTCTCACTACTCACTGTTTAGTGGAGACATTGTTAGCTGAAACGGCCTCCACCTCTGTTTGTCTTTTGTATTTTGTTATTGAAATTTCCCGCCTAAAGGCTATGGGTGTGTCCCAACGTCTCAGTAAAAGGGATGGCAAGGCCAGAGCAAGAGTAGTCTTTCCACTAGAGCAGTGATTCTCAACCTTGGGGTCACGACCCCATTCGGGGTCGAACGCCCCTTTTACCGGGGTCACCTAACACATCCTGCATGTCAGATGTTTACATTATGATTCATAACAGGAGCAAAACAACAGTGATGAAGGAGCACCAAAAATTTTATGGTTGGGGGTCACCACCACATGAGGAACTGTATTAAAGGGTTGTGGCATCAGGAAGGTTGAGAACCACTGCACTAGAGGAAGGCTCCCGCCTGGCCCCCCAATATCCCCAAATTAATATTTTCTAATCTCTCTCTTCATTTGCATGCGGCCTCCTCCAGAACCCGAACCCTTAACGGGAACCCTGAACCATGCGGGACGTGAAAGAGGTTCCCACAAATTGCTGTGCTTTAGACTAAGGGTGTGGACAAAAAGGGGTCACGTGACAACCTGACCAGCTCAGGGAAGGCCCGCAAGGAGGCCCTGCAAACTCAGAGACCTCGAGTAACCACCCAGGATGGTCTGACATCAAAACCTGAACAACAAGCAGTTTCTGGTGGGAGCCACCTCCTGGGCTGGTACCCGCCACTTTTAGCCTATCAATCGTGGGTTGCCATAACATCGGTTTGTTGGAGTGTTTGTTGTTGTTTTTGAAATTCTTTGATAGCATTTCCCAAGTGAAGTCACAAGGATCATGTCCATGTGTGTGAGAAGCCCAAACAAGCTGAAGGGATACTGAGGTCATGTGATCTACTCAACATGTCCTTTTAGAACATACCTCACTTTTTTATATATATTTTATTGATTTTTTACAGAGAGAAAGAGAGAAAGATAGTTAGAAACATCAATAAGAGAGAAACATCGATCAGCTGCCTCCTGCATTCCCCCTACCAGGGATGTGCCCGCAACCAAGGTACAAGCCCTTGATGGGAATCGAACCTGGGACCCTTCAGTCCACAGGCCGACGCTCTATCCACGGAGCCACACCGGTTTCAGCAGAACATACCTCATTTTATTGTGCTTTGCAGATACTGCATTTTTTACCAGTCAAGACTCTTCACCAGCAAAAAGATGACTACCTCCTTGTTGGCAGTGGCCTGGAAATGAACCCACATTCTCTCTCTGTCTGCACGACTACTTCAGGGAAGCCAAGTTGAAACAGGCGTTCCTAAAAACCACCCCCCAGGCCGCTACGTTAGAGAGGCATTGCCTTATGTTCCTCGATTTCTCTGTTACTCTGCCCAGAGGTTAAGATGCTGCTATGATAGCCGCTGACATAGCCATCCATGGTCCCCCAAAGCAGAGTTTGTGAGAACCGTGTGATGGAAGAATGTCTTTCTCTGCGTGGGTTGCTATTCAACATCAGCTTGTTTTTATTTTATTTTTTAATATATTTTTATTGATATTTTACAGAGAGGAAGGGAGAGGGACAGAGAGTTAGAAACATCAATGAGAGAGAAACATCGACCAACTGCCTCCTGCACGCCCCCTACTAGGGATGTGCCTGCAACCAAGATACATGCCCTTGACCGGAATCGAACCTGCAACCTTTCAGTCCCCAGGCCAATGCTCTATCCACTGAGCCAAACTGGTTCCGGCTTGTTTTTATTTTTAACTTGTTATTGTCCATTATCTCTCACTGCCCTAAACACAGGTGTGCCACACACACACACACACACACACACACACACACACACACCCCTAACGGTCTCTGTGGCCTCTGGCGAGCCGAGCAGGCGGCCAATGAAACGTCCCCACGGAGCAGCGCAGACAGGCCTCCCCTCTGGCTTTCTTCCCCCCAACACCGCCTCAGGAGCGCCCAGGTGAGGAAGGGGAGAATAAGAAAGGCTGGGGTGGGGAATAAATGCAACCCCAGACCTCCTTCCTAGAGGCCATCTTCTCCAAGAACCCCCAAAACCCACCCCCCCCCAAGCTGTTACACCAGACCAAGCCTCGGGGTGTTTCTGAGGTGTAACGAGGGTTGCAGAAGTCATAGAAACCTACTCACCGCTGTCAAAACGGATCTGCTGGCAGGAACGTCTGTGGCAAACATCGCAGGCCCCAGGCTGTGCGGAGGCTGGGTTCCTTTTTGGAGAAAAAGGATGGGTCCCTCCCAGGCAGAGAGATGCCGTGGTGTGAGGACTGCAGGAGCCTGCAGGCCTGGCCGGGGGCGGTGTGGCCGGCACCTGCAGGCCAGGGGAGCCCCGCAATGAAAGCGGAGGCCCCGTCTGCCGGGCTGAAAGGAGGGTGATCTCTGGAGGCCGGCAGGTGGGTCTGGCGCAGCGGGCCCCTCGCCCGGTGACCATTTAGCGTCTCTGCTTTGGCCGCCGGACCGATGTGCCAACTCCATCGCTTCCAAAGCCCCGGGGACATGACCAGGGTGAGCGAGGACGGTCCAGAGTGAGGACCGGGGGGCTGCGCGCTGCACCCCAACATCCGCAGGAGGAAAAGCCCGGCGTCGCAGCCTTCCGTCTGCACTAAAGGGCTCTCCTGCCTCCCCGTCGGCCGGCTGCTTTGAAGGGGTGAAGGGAAGGGTGAGGAAGCCCTGGCTTCCTGGGTGCAGGCTCAGGGGGACCCAGGTGAGCGCCATGGACAATGCGTGGCGATTGGGGGGCGGGGAGAGAGAGGGAGGGTCCGGGAGGGGCTGGGGAGAGGCAGGTGCAACCGGATCAGGCCTGATGGCGCTTCCAGGCCTGGGAAGAGTTTGCAGAGGCAGCGCAGGGGCTGCTGGGCTGTTTTCTTCAGGGAACTAGGGGGGAAGAGAGAAGGGGGATTAGGAGCTAAAGGTGCGAGGGTCCGATGCAGCCCTGGCTGAGCTTCGGGGGGCAATATGATTACCCGGCAATATGATTACACGAAACACTCCTGCAGGCATAGGGGAGCTGAGTTACTCCACATACCCCTCCCCCGCCCCATCCCGGCTTTCTGACCCTCCCCTGCTCTGCGGGGCGGGGGGCTCCCTGAGACTGGGGGTCCGGAGAGCTTGATCAGCTCCTGGGCACAGCGCCCTCCTCTGCCTGTGGCAGAGGCTTCTGGAATGGTACTAAGACACGGGGGTCCCCATGTTCTTTCATCTTTTTTTTAAATATATATATATATTTTTTAATATATTTTATTGATTTTTTTTTACAGAGAGGAAGGGAGAGGGATAGAAAGTCAGAAACATGGATGAGAGAGAGACATCGATCAGCCGCCTCCTGCACACCCCACACTGGAGATGTGCCCGCCACCAAGGTACATGCCCTTGACCGGAATCGAACCCAGGACCCTTCAGTCCACAGGCTGACGCTCTATCCACTGAGCAAAACCGGCCTCGGCTTTTTAATATATTTTATTGATTCTTTACAGAGAGGAAGGGAGAGGGACAGAGAGCCAGAAACATCGATGAGAAAGAAACACTGAGAAACACGATCAGCTGCCTCCTGCACACCCCACACTGGGGATGTGCCTGCAACCAAGGCACATGCCCTTGACCGGAATCGAACCTGGGACCTTTCAGTCCACAGGCCGACGCTCTATCCACTGAGCTACACTGGTTTGGGCATCTTTCATCTTTCCCTCCTTTGAAAGGGTTCGAGATTTCCTCCAACCCCACCCTCACGTTTTAGGTGCGTTCCCTCCACTGAGTTTAAACAGAAAAGTATTACCACTCAGAGGCAGAGCGCCCGTGCCTTCCTGCCCGTCCTTCCGGAGACACGCCGCTCCGAGGAGGGAATTGCTGGACAGCAGGCCCCTGAATAACGTCCTTTAGTCCCGCATCGTTTCATTCAAACGGATTTTTTTATTTTTATTTTTTGCCTCTGCCTCTCACTTTTGCTCTTATGCATTTTCATTTTGCACTTCTCCGCCAAAACGAAGGCCTTGTCTGCTCAAAGGAAGTGTCATCTCTCGCAGAGCAACAGCTTTACGTGACATGAGATGGTGTTCCTTCCTCTGCCCCCGGCACAGCGCTCTCTAAATGTGCAGGGAGTCCCCCAGGCCGCCATTTTCCACTCTCTGAGTATGGACTCTCCAACGGAGCTTTTACTACATCCTGCCCCGGGGCCCGAGCCCTCGCAGGTCCTGACTGAGTGCGTTTGTTGTTTTAAAGTTTCCAAGTAGCCGAAACCGGGTTGGCTCAGTGGATAGAGCGTCGGCCTGTGGACTGAAAGGTCCCAGGTTCAATTCATGTACCTTGGTTATGGGCACATCCCCAGTAGGGGGCGTGCAGGAGGCAGCTGATCGATGTCTCTCTCTTATGGATGTTTCTGACTCTCTATCCCTCTCCCTTCCTCTCTGTAAAAAAATCAATAAAATATATTTTAAAAAATAAATAAAAATAAAGTTTCCAGATAGTTACATATCAACCTACCTTACTGTTACCCAGTCCAGAATCCCCGGTGATTCTTACATACAGCTATGATGGAGAACCATGACTTATAAGATGGATGGATGAATGAATGAATGGGTGGATGGTTGGATATAAAACTAAATTATGCAAAATCTTATCAGCACCTTTTATTCTTGCCAAGGTTGGCACGCAGCTACCTGAAATATACAGCATGTTCTTTCCAACTCTCCACTTGCCCATGAACTTTTTAAGAACAGAGATCTTATTGCAAGCTCTCCATCTAGTGCAGTGGTTCTCAACCTTCCTAAGGCCTCGACCCTTGCATACAGTTCCTCATGGGGTGGTGACCCCCAACCATGAAATATTGCTACTGTGATGCATCGTGATGTACATATCTGCATTTTCCGATGGTCTTAGGCGACCCCTGTGAAAGGGTCGTTCGACCCCCTCAAAGGGGTCGAGACCCACAGGTTGAGAACCGCTGCTCTAGTGCAATGTCTGCTACTAAGTAGGTCTGGCACCCGTATATAAAGACACCCCTCTCCCTGCCTCTCTCCTCCCCCACCAACCGGGCTGCTGGTGAAACATTCCAGATATCAACTTCGGGGGGACCAAAATCCAGAGTGTGGCTGTTAAAACGATGTTTTTCATAAGAAAACAAAAAGCACAGGTAAGTTCAATACTTGATGAAGATAATAAAAAAGAAAGAAAAAGGAAGCAGAGCAATCTCTTCCGGCCTGCTTCCATTTTTCCTCTGTGAAGGAGAGTCATCTGCAGGCCGCAATGAAATGAGACACGAATCTCAGCAGAAGCGGCAGTAAGGGAAGGTCTCAGAGCTTTAAAACGTGTTCAGGTCCAGATGCGTTACATCGAAGACAATTAGAACCATTTGCAGCTGTTATCACAGCTGCCGGTGTCCTGGGGGGGAAAGGCAGAGGCAATGGGAAAATTGCCAGAAGATCAGAGCTAAGCAAATGCCTTCGATTTCAAAAGGGCTTTTTTTTTTTTAATCTAAAGTGAGATTCGTTTGACTTTCCTACCCAGCAACATTTCAAAGCGTGTTCTTCACTAACTGCGCTTGGTAAGGAAAGAGGTGATTCATCAAAGACCAACGTGAAGTCACCAAAGATAATTTGGTGAAAACCACCGTATGCGGCGATTGCATTATAAGGGAAGTACATAGATGGAAATGACATCACACGAGGCCCACGCTACTGCGTTACACACTTTTGGAGACACAAACCTAACCTTGGCTCCCAGCCACCTCGGACCTTTCCCATGAATGGCAAGCGCAGGCCCCGCCCCTGGTCCCCCATACATCCGTCAGGACCACCCATGTCTTACAACCCCACCAGCTCCATCCAAACTCTTCCTTTGCCACTCCTGTAGCCTCCAGAGTCCTCTTTCTTTGAAAAATTTTCAGTGCTCAAGCCCACGGACAAATTTTACTTTGGGAAACCCGTTTGGCTCAGTGGATAGAGCGTCGGCCTGCGGACTGAAAGGTCCCAGGTTCGATTCCGGTCAAGGGCATGTACGTTGGTTGTGGGCACATCCCCCGTGGCGGGGGTGTGCAGGAGGTGGCTGATCGATGTTTCTCTCTCATCAATGTTTCTAACTCTCTGTCTTTCTTCCTTCAATAAAATCAATAAAATATATATTTTTTAAAAAAGCCAAGTTAGTGTTTCTTCAGATCCCTGCCATGACTAAAGCAATGGAATTAGAAGGGCAGCTATTATCACACGCAGTTGCCACTGCATAATTGCATTTTTTTCAACAAGTAAAAACTCAGTCTCCAAATGAGAACACCCACAAAACTCTGGGAATGCAATATTTTGTTAGAAAAGGGGATTTACGTGAGCAAGTGTGCACACTGAAGCTCACTAAATTCCCCTTCCTGTCTTGACAGTTTACATGAAAAAACAATACACACTGCTGAGCTGCCAGAAAAGAAATTTCTAAAACTCTCGGAATGGTGCCGGGCTGGTGTGGCTCGGTAGGTTGAGGGTCATCCCATGCACCCAGAGGTCACCATTCCATTCCACTCGGGGCACAGGCCTCGATTCTGGCTTGATCCCCCGTAGGAGGCATGCAGGAGCAGCTGGTTGATGTCTCAATCTCTCCCTCATCCTTCCTTTCTCTCTCAAATCAATAAAAACATATTTAAAAAAAAAAAAAACTCTTCTTCCGAAACCAGTTTGGCTCAGTGGATAGAGCATCGGCCTGCAAACAGAAAGGTCCCAGGTTCGATTCCAGTCAAGGGCATGTATCTTGATTTCGGGCACATCCCCAGTGGGGGGTGTGCAGGAGGCAGCTGATCGATGTTTCTCTCTCATCCATGTTTCTGACTCTCTGTCCCTCTCCCTTCCTCTCTGTAAAAAAATCAATGAAATATATATTTTTTAAAAAGAAACAAAACAAAGAAACTCTTCCAATGCTTTCTAAGTAACTGCAGGTGTGAGTTGGCTGTCGGAGGCAGCCTTTCTTTCCTGAGAAAGCTAACACCTTCACGGATGAGGTCAGCATCTTTTCCTGTGACGTGTCCTCTGACAGGGCTGCCATCGCAGAATGAAGTCATACAGAGGAAACCCGGGCCAAGGCTGCGTGTGCCAAAGCGGCACGCAGCTCGGCAGATGGGGAGGCCTATCACTCCACACCTGGTGCCCTGCCCGGGCAGGTCTTAGAAAAGAGAAATAAAGGAAGAAAAAAAGTTATTTCGACAAACCGGTGTTATTGGTTGACATGCAGGAAAAACTGCTTGAAATCCTAACAACTTTCCTGGACAGACTATCCACCCACCTGACACTCTGTCTCTGGCTAAAATCTTATCCTAGCAGCTCTGTAGTTACCTTCCCCCTCTCCTGTTCCCCCCGGCACGCTGCGGGCCTCTCCCGCCTGAGAACTGCGGTGCATCTATCTCCATTAGCGTTGTCACGCTGGCTTTATCAAATCATTTGACAGAATGTGGGTCAGTGATCACCAAGTCGTGTAATTTATCGAGACGATACCCAGATGCGCTGTTTGACGTTCATTTTGCAGGGATGCCATCCACTGACATAGACAACTCTGCGATGCCTTCACCAGCAAAGGCCGTTCACGACGCAGGGAGTGGGATGGGAAAGCAATTTCCAGAGTTTCCCTCTCAAATATGTCACGTCCCAATGTCTCATAAGATGCAATGTCTCATAAGAGAACAGATCAGTAAAAGCGGACAGGATACCTCTACTGGGTAATACAGTGGTACCTCAAGATACGAGTGCCCTAACGTACGAGATTTTTGAGATACGAGCCGTCGAGCGAGCGATTTTTGCTTTGAAATACGAGCAACATTTGAGATAGGAGTCATCGCGCGGATCGGGCCGGCTGCACACGAGCCACCAGTTTACCGCGACTCGAGCGTCTCATAGTTTCCCACGCCTCAAGGTTACGGGACGAATTAAACTCGTATCTCGAGGTACCACTGTTCATCATCTCTTCAGCTTGACCTGCTAATTATGTCTCCAAATTCAGAATTCAAGAACCAAAAAGGACATTGTCTGGTGTGGCTCAGTGGGTAGAGCATCAGCCTGTAGACTCAAGGGTCCCAGGTTCAATTCCGAGCAAGGGTATGTACCCTGGTTGAGGGCACATACCCAGTAGGGAGCGTGCAGTAGGCAGCTGATCGATCATTCTCTCCCATCAATGTTTCTTCTTTATCCCTCTCCCTTCCTCTCTGTAAAAAAAATCAATAAAACATATATTTTTTTTAAAAAAGGACATTGCCTCTTAGCTCAGTCCCCTGATTTTGCTGAGGAGGACACTGAAGGATTTAATACTGAAGGACAACCAGCTGTTGGTGATAACGTCTAGAACTAAAGTTCTGCCCAACACAAATTCAGTGAATACCAAGTTCCATGATTGTGGAATTACATTGTCTCTCTAGTTCCTTCATCACACAGTTCGGAGAGAATTAAATTCCTAATCCTGTGTTTCCTGTAGCTGAGTCACCATTTGTGTAGTACCTGCTATCTACCAGACATCCAAATAGATGTTGGAAATAACAGAAGTACCCTCCCCTGCGTATCAGCTAAGCAGGACTTTCAAGAATGGTGTGAGCTAAGATGCAAACGCTCCCCTCTTATCTGAGTGTTTCTTCTCCGTCTTATCCGCTGGCATCTCTTCTTCTGATGCCCATTTTCTCTCAAGACACCACTCATTTTCCCTCGTGATTTCATCCCTCACACCATCTTGGCTATGACCTTAACCCTGCCTGCTCCTAATGGAGTCCTGTCTCCATATAACGAGGTGTTGGCTGAC